>PVIC010008779.1:0-47321 GCA_004025085.1 Thryonomys swinderianus
TGGAGGACACACTAAGAAGTGAAATAAATAGATCACAGATAGGCAAATACCAGATCTTCTCTTTGGCATGAACACCTGTAGATGCAAATGAGCTCTAGAAAGTATGACAGTTTTTGTAGAATGGGAAATTTCCATAGGAAATTTGGTGTGGGTATGTAATGAGGGGAAGGAATAAATATGATTCAGAACGAAAATAAAAGAGCATGTATATAGGGGGTAGGGAGGTGTGGGTGGGTAGGGATATGGGTAAAAATGAGAATTAACTTGTGTCATATACTGGTACAAATTCCCCAGTGTTATATGTGTCTGTGAGATGTATATAAATTGTACCAATAAAGAATTCAATTTAAAAAAAAGAAATAAGACTCCAGCCTGGCACCTAGTGCAGCTGGAAATGCTACCCTTTCTGTGAGCTGCCCTTAAAGGTTTGTGCAGACTGGGGAAAAGAGTGACAAGCCCCCAACTCCTTGGCCATTAATTTCCGAGAAAACCATCCTAAAGAAAGTGTGAACTGAGAGGATGAGAAGATTGACTTTCAAAAGACAGTGATTCTAAGAATATGGTTCCTATTTTTTTAACTTGGGAAAAATTCATTTATTTCTGTTCTTTTTTTAAAAAATTCTTTATTGGGACAATTTATATACATCTCACAATCACAGGTGAATTTGTACCAATATACAACACAAGTTAATTCTCATTTTTCCCCATATCCCTACAAAATCCACTTATTTCTATAACAAACATTCCGACTTGAGATGCTTAACAAGGTAGTAAGACTGAGGCCTGGACAAGAGGCTCACCTTGTACTTAGAGAACCCAGAGCCTAAAGAGGGGTTCATCCTCTCACTCATTCAACACCTGTTCTTTGAGTGCCTGCTGTGTGCCTGAACTTGCTGTAGGAATGAGGGTTACGAATACTGAGAAGATAGTAAAAATCATTCTGGTAAGAGATTTTTTGTCAGATAATTACACAGTATGTGAATTATAAAATGTGATACACACAATTTAAAAAATGTGTCTTAAAATGACTTTCTTCTTGCCAGATGCCTGAAGTTCTAGCTACTTGGGAGGCTGAGGTAGGAGGATTACTTGAGACCAGGAATTTAAGGCCAGGCTGGGCAACATAGCAGGGTACTTTCTCAAAAATAAAACAGCAAACTGAGCAGGGTAGTCCACACCTGTAACCTCAGCATTCAGGGAGGTCAAGATAGGAAGGTCATAAGTTCAAGGCCAGCCTGGACAATTTAATAAAAGCCTGTCTCATAAAAGAAAAAAAGAAAAAGCCCTGGTTCTATTCCCAGTACTGAAACAACAAAATGGGGGGGGGGATGCCCTGGGATTCTATATCCAGCTCAACTATCATTCAGCAGTGGAGACAACAGACATTTTCAGATGAATAATAAAGAGAGTTTATTACTGGCAGACACAAGCCCCCAGTGAATATAGAGTGAGAAATGAGGGAAACAAAAGTTCACAAAAGACAGTGGACTCTTGACTTATGAACTTGATTGGTTTCCAAAGGCTGGTTGTAATTAAGTTGTAAGTAAGTTAGTTGTAAGTAAGTACAGCTGAGACCTGGATGTTTACTTGGATAAACATATAGATAACATTACAGATAACAAGAGGCAGATGAATCTTCCATTAACCTCATCAGCCCAAGTTGTTTGTATGTCAAACTGCTTGTAACTTGAGATATCTCTATACACTGACAAGTGTATAAACTGCTACAATTTAAATTCTTAAATGGTATTTAAAAATACTATATTTAGCTGAGGGTGGTAGTGGAAACCTGTGATCTCAGGACTCAGAAGGCAGAGGCAGGAAGGTTGATGTGAGTTCAAATCAGCCTGGGCTGAATAGTGAGTTCAAGGTTACCTGGGGCTACATCATGAGACTCTCATCTCTAAAAACTGAAAAATAAACAAAGACTCAAAATATTTTTTGTTTTAACACAGCAAAAACTTTGAGATAGTGAAATAGAAAACGTAGATAAAAGAAAAATTTATATGAAACTAATAGTTTTATAGAAAAATATGGACTACTAAAATGACTCAAAACTATTTCGAGGATAGTAAACAAGTAAACAACCATTAAGGAAATTGGGATTTCCCTAATCTATAAATTGAACTCAATCCCAACATGTTTTTTCAGATGTACTCCCCATGTATAATTTAAATAAAGTCCAATTTTAAGCCATTTCCACAACCCACCCCAGTCCCATGCACAAAAAATACAGATGTATCACAGAGGATGTACCACAGGGACTTTTTAACAAAACTTCAAAGAATAGGCAGCATCTTATGAAAATGGTTTCAGAGATTGGTAAAAGACAGAAAGGTATGGAAACAACTTTAAACAGTATAATGAGGATGCCACAAAGAGAGAAAGTCCAGGCACCTGTGTCGGATCAGCCACCACCCTATCCATTGTGCTGGTAAGGGAGGCATTGGTTACATTACATGCAGAGTGTTGTGATCAGGCAGAGTCATGTGAGTGAGATCCACCGTCTTTCACACTAAACCACATATTATAGAGCCTTGTCTACTGACCCAGTCTCACCTAGACCTAGATAAAATAGTATCAGAAGCCAAAATTTCAGAAATGAGCTCTATCAAATTCACTCTGTTGTTAATACTAGCATCATTAGAATAGAGAAATCTGAGGGGGTGTTAATCCAAAAGGCATACCGAGTAAGGGGTAAAACACAGCCATGCCAAGCAAACTAGGGTTCTAGATCCTGAACTGTGAGACCAGCTATGTGCTGGCCACAGAATCAACATACAAAGCTGTAGCACCCATGTACAGTCACTGAAGCTAGTTAGGAAGTAAGAATATACCCCAAATGTATCAGGTAAAAAGACACAACAAACAACAACAAAACATAGTGACACCTACTGTGAATGTATTAATTGGAAAAGAACTTGGAAGTCCAAAACATGATCAGAGGACATTTTTAAAGCATACATAATTTAAGTAAAAGCTTAGGAATCCTTCATTTAAAAATAATCTTTAAGGGCTGGAGATTTAGCTCAGTGGTTCTGGCACCTGCCTCGCAAGCACAAAATCCTGAGTTCGATCCCGGTAACCATATACAATGTTGGGCGTGGTGACTCACGCCCACCAGCAATCAATACCACATACCACAGTGCCAGACGTGGTGGCTCATGCCTGTAATCCCATCACTCAGGAGGCAGAGACAGGAGGATTGCTGAGTTCGAGGTTTGCCTGGGCTACACAGTGAGCTCAGGGCCAGCCTGAACTACAAAGTGAGACCCTGTCTCAAAAAAAAAAATCTTTAAGCATAATTATAACAGATACAACTATATACAATATAGTGATTATAATAAAACCACATCATAATTCTCTTCTAATCTGTAAATTGAATTCAATCCCAACATGCTTTTTCAAACAAGTTCCCAGGCTTACTGGAAAAGCTATGATAAACAAAAGGCCAGGGGTAACCTAAGAATTGTTGATCAAATATGAGTGAACTTGTTGCTAATGTATATTATTGGAGAGGAATCACTCTGTCAACTGCCTAGAAAGGGGGATGGCGAGGGCTAAGGAGAAAGTCTCCAGTGAGACTTACAGAGTTTCGAAGTATACAGAGAGTCAGGAGGTCAGTGCCTCAGGAGTGGGCAAAGACAAAGACACTCTGAACTTGCCCCTATTTATTGGGTTCATGGGGAGTATCAGATGTCTTAGAGGGTGATGATGATCTTCTGACAATAAGGATCTTATGCTGAGTAGCATCTTAGTCAATGAGGAGCTTAAGTTGATTAGAATGGTGAGTTGAGCACAATGTTCTTACAACAGCAGGTGGAATGAGTTAAGCTGATAAGGAATTTATTCCTTACCAGGCAAAATCTTTCTCTTTCTGTATTAGTACTAGGTTCTCAAAGAAGGAAGATATCTTCAGCTGATATAATCTTGCCCTTGAGTGTCATAGCATCACAGGACTATTGAATTTTCAGACAGTCCTGGCCATAATTTAATTGTGAAGTGATTTTTCCCTAAAATTATGTAGAATGGTTCCCAACAATATATCAACATTTATACAGAGCTTTGAGGTTTAGAACACTGTAGTAATAAGCTAGGTATAGTGGTCCATGCCTGTAATCTCAGCACCTTAGGAGGCTCAGGCAATAGGAGTGTAAGTTTAAACCCAGCCTGGGTAATGATGAACCCATCTCAAATTAAAAAAAAAAAAAAATTTAAAGAGGTTGAGATGTAGCTCAGTGTGATAGCTTTGGATTCGGTCCCAAACACCGCACACACACACCCCAACTATACTATAGTGACAACATAAGGACTGACTGAGAACTCAGTGGAATAGAATAAGAACAGAGATGAGCCAATGTGTATAGAATCTAACAATATGAATGAAGGCGAGAGCACACGCAAAGACTGATAATACATATAAAAATGGTTCCCACTCTATAATGTATGGAATAATAAATTCTACATGGACTAAACACACGTAAAAAACCATAATGGAAAACATGCAATACAAAATATATTTTTGGCTTGCATGCAGGAAAGTTTTTTTTAAGCAAGACACAAAGAGTGCAGACTGTAAAAGAAAAGATGGCAAATGTGACTATAATAAAAACGAAACCTTTGTGCAACAGAAGACAAAGTAAAACAATGAGACATACATGAGAAGTAATAACTGATTGAGGTATGGTTTGCAGAATATATGAAGAATCACTACAAGTGAAGAAGAAAGGGGTGGGGGATAACTCAGGGCTGACTGACAGGTGTTGTCAGGGTTAATAATTGACTCCTCTCAGCCACATTGCTCAGGAAGTTCCAAGAGGTTTAGAAGGAACAAAGGAGCCACAAACAACAAGTATTTTTTGCTGTGTCATCCAATTGGTAACCACTGGGCTATTAGTTAGTAATGATAATGTAATCTTTGGTTTCTAGTAGCAGAGACCCATCTATGTAAGACTTTAGTCTCTCATATAAAAAAGAGTCTGGGGCTGGGATGAAAGCACCACAAAGTCACCAGGAGCCCTGTTCTCATCTGTCTCCTTGTTCTGCTGTTCTAAGCGGGTAGCTTCTATTATTTGCATCACCACATGTTTAACACAGCTGCTGGAGTGGAAGCTATTGGACTCATTTTCCAACAGGAGTAGGGAAAGGAACAGGGTCTCAGACAGCCTGCATTAAGAGTGCTTACTTGGCCAGCTGTGGTGTTGCATACTTGTAACCTCAGCCCTCTCTAAGGCCGAGGCAGAAAGATCACATGTTCCAACCCAGCTTGGATCATTTAGTGACTTAGCAAGACTTTATCTCAAAATACAAAATAAAAAAAAGCTAGGGATGTAGCTCAGATCAAAAGTCATATGTTCAGTACTCACTTCCACCAAAAATCAAAACAAAAGGAGGCTTCATTTATATTCTGCTGATATTATTATGGCCAGAATATATACAAGGATACAGCTGGGAGTAGGAAAGGGAGGGAACGTTGCTGTTTTGAATAAATGTGGAGTCCTCTTATTAAGCAAAGGAGAATACATTTGGGAAGTAATTTGCAGTGTTTGCCACTTGGCTTAACTATCTTTAGGAGAATGGGTTACTACATTTCAATATATTAGTGTAAATAGAATACTACGTAGTGGTTAAAATGAAAGACTTAGAGCTACTTGAATCTGTATGGATAATCCTCAAAACAAAATGTCTTGCCTGAAAAAATGAGCAGCAGAGTGACTCAAACTATAAGCACTATTTATATAAAATTTAAAAGCCCGCAAAACAACACAATGTATCGTTTATAGCTACATAAATACATATGTTGGGAAAGGAAGTAAAACACCAAGGAGAATGAAAAATTCTAAGTGCAGCATGGTGGTTACCTCCAGAGAGGGAATTGAGCAATGCGATCAGAAACAATACATTAAGTTTCTCCTTTTACTTGTGATGCTTCATGTCTTCAAAAAGAAAGGAAAAAGATTTAGAAGAAACCGCAAAGATAGTGAGACTTGTTAAACTGCCCATATGCAATATTTAACTCCTCAGTGTCTATACATTTCTGTATGCTGGACATTTTTCATGGTATATGAGTTAGAAGAAGAGAGAGAAAGATCACCCAGAAGAATAACTTAAAATATAACTCACATAGAGAGAATTCCCGTCTCAAGAGTACAACGTGGTGAATCTCTACAAACCAAATCCATCTAGAACATGGTATAGAATTCAGCCTTCCAGAATTTTCCTCCGAATGACAGCCCCCACAAAGAAAAACAAATACCTGACTTGACTTCTGTCACCATCAACTGTGTGAGGTGTATGGACTTTTGAATGAAGGAATCTGGCAGAATCATTAAATATTTTTTCATCAACAGCTAACTTCATTTTTTAAAATACTGTATCTAGGAGGTTCGACCAGTGAAACTGTATTTACTGTTCAGTTTTGCAAAGTTGTGTCTTCAGTGATAATCCAATCAGAAGACAGGATAGTGTGTTCATTATAGAGAGGAACTTCATCCCTAAACCCCATGCCCAGCCCGGCAATGGAGGAGGAAGGAGCTCTAAGTTTGGGGTGTTTATTTTCCCACGGCTGTTCAGGGAGCTAATGTCCTGCCAACAGCTGTAGGTGAATTTGACATGTTCCTAAATCCCATCCTGGCTCTCAGTTTCCCTTTTGCCTCCCTTGTCTGATGTCTGCTTCAAATAAAATAACAAACCAAGTGTCAAGGGCAGCAGGAGAAGCTCTGGAGAACAGCCCCATCTCAGCTCCCAGACAGCTTTCTGAGAGTGTTAACATAATGAGAGTTGAAAAGGGAGCTATAGGTGTTATTTTTAGACAGGTGGCCAGGGTTTGCTAATTTTAGGGGTCCTTTATTTCTGTCCCTAAATTATTGCTACAACCCTCCCATTATATACAACAAAATGCACTCAAATTGTATAACATTTTAAAAATAGCTAATTTATAATTAGCATAATTTATATAGTTAATTTGATAGCTAATTTAAAAATAATTTTAGGTGCTCTCACTTCCTCAAGTATTTGTAGTGGGATGGCCTGCTGAGATTTTGTTTTTTAATAGACTTTCTGTTTTGGAAAAGATTTAGGTTCATAGCAAAATCGTGAAGAAGGCTCTGTGTTCCTTTCTACCTACTGCCCCTCAGCATGTGCAGCCTACCTGGTTTTCCGGACCCCTCACAGGAGCGGTCCGTGGGTGATAGTCAAAGGACCCACACTGACATGTCACTGCCATGGAGAGTTCAGAGTGCAGCAGGCCTCCCCTCAGTGTTGCACAGGTTTAGAGGAATACATAGTAACATCCTTACAGTACCCTACAGAGTGGTCTCGTTGCCCTAAAAATCTTCTGTGCTTCCAGCCAGCAGATTTTGTTGTGTATTTTTTCTCTTTTGGCTGGTTTTTGCTTTTTTTTTTTTTTTTTTTTGACAATGCTGGAGATTGAACTCAGGCCCTTTGCACTGAGCTTCATTCCCATTGCTTTTTAGATTTTTACATTACAAGATAGAGTCTCCCTACATGGCTAAGTTGCCTGGGCTAAGCTGGAACTTGCAATCCAACCTCAGCCTCCCATGGTACTGGGATTAGAGGTGTGCACTGCTACACCCAAATCCCAACATCATTTTGTGTTTTGTTTTTTTAATATTAACTCTTTCACATTGTTTTTGCCAAAATTGTTAAAATGACTAAACAAAGCGCCCCTATGTCTTATGATGAAAGGCAGAGGCTGCAGACACATGCAGATGGAGTCTCTCCACTGGACCAGGAGGGGGCAACTCTGCAAGTTTCTTGACATGTAATGTTTTCCAGGTGTGTGCAGTGTTGCTGGGGTTGTGCTTTACCTACCTGTTCAGCATGTGTGGGAGCCACAAGGCGGGAGGAACTTCATCCCTAAACCCCACACCCAGCCCTGCGAAGGAAGAGGGAGGAGACCTAAGTTTGGGATGCTTTTTGGTACCCATGGCTGTTCAGGGAGCTAGTGTTACCTGTCCTACCCACCCACCTTATCCCACTGACTACTCAAAGCTCCCTGGAATTTGTCAGTGCAATGAATGGGCCCAATGATAACCTGATCCACAGTGCGAAAGTAATGGAGGTTGATAGCAGAACAAACATGCACACGCCACACAGAATGCACTAGACTCCCATTGGACTTGACTCATCTTTCACTTCTACATGGTCCTGTGGTCTCATCCGCAGCCCTATGAGCATCCCCTTTGCCTGTGAGGTTACTCAGAGACCTTCTAGTTCCTGGTGACTTTCCTGGGAAGATGGGTCATGAGAGATGACAGTTTGAATTTGACTGCCAGACTCATGTGCTCACTCTCTGAGACACACTCCCAGTTTAGCTAAGAAATGGACCACGGTGGGGTTTTGGGGGGCACTAATTATCCAGGTAACACAAGATACCCAGAAGCTCAGTGATGCCCCAGGAAAGAAGATAATTAACAGTTGTATCTGCAAGTGGGAAACAGACTTTTGATGCTGACGGGGTGAGGGGCAATGTTTGTTGCCTTAGTGAAGTCAACTCATTATCTGTGCAAGGGAGATACAGTCCTGAGCTTATTTCCACCAAGAAGCAGTAATGCAGTAGAGTTCATTTCCCATTCTGTTTAACCTGAACTGCACTCAAAGATCGCATCTATTTGCTTGTGATTCCCTTTTGACTTCAGAAGCCAAAAAGAATCATGACTCGAGGATGATGGGACAGAGGATCAGCACAGAGCTGATGAGATGCCAGCTGAATTATGGAGACTCCATCCAGGAAAGGGGGAGTCAGAGTGCTTGAGGATTCAGCCAAGGAGAACAGTGGAAACCAGTGAATTATGTTGGCTGCTGAGAATGAGGATCTGTTGGTGGAAAAGACTCAGAATGGAGTGGCTGGGAAGGAAGACAGGAAGGGAAGGGAGTGTCGAGTCGGATTTTGATTTGGTGCCAGTGCCTCTAAAGTTGTAGGAGACAGCTGGTGCGACTGCCACTGCTCTAGTCTTCGTCTGCGGCTCCCTGGGGCCACACAATGTTGTCCAGCTTTCGTCTCTGCCACCTGGACTTAGGAGAGAAAAGCTTCTTGTTAAATCCTGAGTGCATTGTACATGTATCAAATCTCGGATCTGTGAATGTGTACCACCCCAGGGATTAGCAGACAACAAAATGCCACTCGGAGGTAAGGAGAAAAAAGCAAGACAAAACCCAAACCCCAACCCACTGAAGCTCATGGGCACTTTCACAGAGTTGCCTCTGTGCCAAAGTCCTTGGACTTCCCACCTTGTTGAAATCACGACTAATTAATACCTTTTCACTTCCTGCCGAAAGCAAAACAATTTACAATTAAGTCAGGCAAGCCTACGCATAATCACTCTAACACCTTCTATGTATGTTTTGAAACGTGCCCTCACATTTCATGATCCGTTTATTTTACAAGATGGGTAAACTGCAGACAATTATGGTGATAATATAGCTGAGGTGTTTGGTTTTTATTTCTTCGCAATAAATTGTTCAAGCCTTCTCGGTAATGGTTTCCACTGCTCTCTCTATTTCTTCCTATCAGCTAGCAGGAAATATGATTTGTTTTTTTTAAAAAAGAATGTTAGTTTATTGTAATTATATCACCTATTCAACAAGCAATATAATTAAATAATTTCTTGGTAGGCATGATTCAATTAAATTAATTATACTATCACAGATATTCTATGGTATGTGCCTTTGAAAGTATAATATTAAGCATATTAGCACTGTTGTGTGTCATTTTTCTCCATATAGGTGAAGAGTGCTATGTGGATAATTTAGCAGGCAATTTTGCTTTTGAAAAGATGCTATCAAAGGATGTAAGGATTTAATTTCAGAGATTTTATTAGAAGACAGTGCACTCCACATGTAATTCTCAGGGCAAGATCGGCAGCTGACATGCCTGAGAGGCTGGTGAGCAGCTGTCAGAGGATCCGAAATCACAGCCAGGCTCTGGGGATAGTTCACCCGCAGAGGGCATCTTCACATCTCAGACTCAATCACTGGATTGCTGGCTCCTTCCGAAATGTCCTCAGGCCTCCTTGGCTGGAGGCACCCTAGGGCTTCTGAACAGGGGCCCCTGGCAGGCTGTTAGTGGAGTTCTAAAAGGATTAAGACTTGAAGGTGACATCTCTGCTAGTTTAATCTCTCTATAAACTCTCTAACCAGTAGAAGATAATATCCTTATGTCTTTTGCTTGTTGTTTCTTTCCTGGGGGTGCTCTCCAAACGTCTTTTAAGAAAACAGACAATTTATTAGTGTGATTTAAAGATTCTTTCCCAAAATCTCACCTCTGGAGAGCTTGGCAGGAAAACATGGTAATGTGCAGAGAGCCTTCCTCTACAGTGACAGAAGTGGCCTCTCATTAATGAGGTTAGGGAAATGTGGAAATAAACTGCCATTTGAGGAAAGTAAAATGAAATAGACTCTCTTCCCTTATTGCCTCCTGAATTTTGAACTCACTGAGCATGACCACAGCAAAAGCCATCCGTTAAGACTTGCTGACTTGTGAAGGGAAGAAAACTGGGATTTGACTTTTTCTGAAGCCCGTCTTCCTTCTCAGTCCTCTACCACTGTCACGTGGGGGCCAAGGAGGGCGACACCTCTAAATGATGGCTGCTATGACAATAACGACAACTCAGGTCTAGCCATAGAACTCAACACTTTGCAAAGCGGCCTTGCAAAGTTTAGCTAATTTGTTTGTAAGCTCAGTCCCCAGCACTTAGCAACTGTGCCAGGAGGTGGGTAGGCACTGTGGTACATTTGATTTCATCTTTTAGAATCGTCGCCGGAATCAAGGCAAAGGGAGCTCTATCCATTCTGCTTTGTAGAACTTTCTCTGCCCATCTTCCTCCCTCTCCACTAACTCCAAATCTTTTTGGAGCTCTGCAGAGATCCTGGTTGGGCTTTATTCGGGTGCGATTCTTTCTGGCAGAGGTGTTTTCTGCTGTAGCTTGGAGGGTCCCACCAAGATGCCAGGAGGTGACCACTTCCTGCTTCTCTTGGGACTGTTCATTCTGAAATGGGATCTGCTCCATTCTTCTTCGATCCTTATTACTGAGGGAGGAGCAGATTTACACTGCAGCCAGCACAGCTGTTCTGTGACTCACGGGAATATCATATTTAGCATGTTTTCCCCAGTGAAATGTATTTATTTAGATGACACATAATGCTGTTTAAAAGCCAAGTCTGCTTTGCTCTTAAACTCAGCCTTGTGGAAGAAAACAGAGGAGGGGAAAAGGCAGAATGAGCTCATTTGGGAGAGCCAGCTGGTCAGAGATCTTTTGGACCATTCGTGCAATGAGATCTCACTGGAAATGGAAACAGCAGAGAAATTGGTCCTTAGTTCTGAAACGTGGGGTACAAGAAATAGGAAGTAGTCTTATAACCAGCTCATCCTAAGCATTTCTGGCTGATAAATATTGCCAGGGGGCATGGGGGACCACTGATCACACACAAGCACTCTGGAGAGCAAAATACAGTCATCTGCCACTTGAGTTGATGGAGCATCTTGGGAATTGATAGCAGCATTATGGCTTTTATCCTCTCTGTAGGTCTCCTCTAGAAGGTAAAAAGGCCATTAGACCCTGAACTAGCCAGATGGCTCCCTCAGATGCTAGCAGGCTCCCCACATTTGACCTCCTCCTCTGAATTTATCTGTTTCCAGGCACAGCATCACTGGGCTAAACATCTTCCCAAATATAGGGAATTGGGGCAGTGCTAATGAAGTTAATATGTAAGAGTTGAGCAACCTTCCCACTTTGTTTTTCATTTTCTCCTTGGTGATGTCTGGATCTGGGACTGGGACAGCAGCACAATCGGGGGCAGTCTCCAGGAACACCCATTTTATGACACGCACTCCTTTGGGCTTGCTCTCATCTCTCTCCTTCCCACCCACTTGCACAGCCTTAAGATTAGATTAATTGGATTAATCTTCCTATTTCCCTGTCAATTTCCCCTCCCTTGTCCTTTCATCTGCCAACCTGGAGCTTCCTCCACAACTCCCACCAGCTTCACCTTTCCAGCTTTATAAAAGAATATTAAATAAAACTGGGGCTGTACTGGTCTTTCATGAGTTTTGTTCTTTACAGTTCTCTATAAAAAAAAGAAAAGGCTCTATCTCTTTATTTGTGCTATTTGTTCCCTGCTCTCTAATCCTGAGTTTCCCTACTGTCATGCCACCACCAGACATCTAGAAGAATATGGTTGTGTAAATCAAGATCAGAAAAGGTGCTCAATAGATTGGTAGTTAATGACGAATAATGAGTAGCCCAGGTACTGTTGCAACACAGGAAAGAGTCTTTTCCTGCTTGAGTCACCTTTCCATCTTCACAGAATTGGGCACAGACACAGGTTAGGGGAGAGCCTACCCATCATGGACTATCCTTGATCTTTCTTTCTCTACCCACTTCCACTATAGGAGCATGGGCTCCAGTTCTTTGTTTTCTCGATGGTCAAAGTTAAGAAAACTGTCCTTCATTCTATCCTAGACAGCTATGAAGACTGTCATAGTTTTCTGTGAATGTTTTGGGGATGATGGTGATGGTGGTGATGATGATGATGGTGATGATGTTAATAGTGTGATGATTATATTGGTGGTGATGAGATTAATGATGATGTTATTGATGCTAATGTGGCTTACAGTGATCATCAAGGTGATGATGATGGTGATGATGAAGGACATGCTAGTGACAGCAGAAGTCAGTCATGCAAGGCATAGTTCTTCGTTGTTTTCATATATTACCTCATTTAATCCTGAGGTGATCCTTATGAATCAGATATGATTATGATGATCAACTCCATTTTGTGGACAAGGAATTGAGCACAAAACAGCTAGGTACCTTGCTGGGGATGACACACCAGAACCAGGATTTAGACCTAGACAGTCCAACCATAGAGCTTGTGCTCTCAGTCTTGGGGTGGTCAATCTAGAAACAAATAATAATTATGTTAAATGACCCCTACAAGTAAGAACAGTAGGCTGGAAGATGAAGGAACAGACTCCCCTCATGGCATGCCTTTTCTCAAAAGGAACTCATGAAGCCATAGCAGAAGAGTTTGGAGAAAACAGATAAGAGGCCTGGAGCATTATTTCCTGACTTCCTCAAAGGCCCTGCACATTTGTCCCCAAAGTTCTCCCAAAGCCCCTAGAGCTGTGCAGGATCCAGCTGGAAATTCATTGGTCTCAGATGTAGCAGATAATACTGGCCACCATTTATTACCTATCTGATACCTTCCATATACTCATCCTGCCAGTTTTAATCCTCAGAACTACCTTTGGAGTAAAATGTCATTATCCTCATTTTATGGGGAAGGGGACTGAGGCTCATACAAACTTTGCAACCAGCCCAAGCTCACACAGTCTAAGTGGGTGGCAGAGCTGGGATTTGAGCCAACACAGTGTGACTCAGAAAACCTACTCTTTTCGAGATAGATCGGCTGCTTGTTGTACATTGCTCCCATGGAAATGAGACCCATCCATTTCCCTTTATGCACACACTGACTCACTCTCTTGGGGCCCGGAAGAGTCTGGAGCTGCCATCAAGTATGATTTCTCTGGGTAGCACCTGTGTGGCCTCTCTTGCTCCCACACCCCATTCGTTTCCCACCCTGTAGGTTATTTTTAAGTCCATGGGCTTCTCTTCTTTATTTTGACTGCCACCAGCTTGATCCAGATGGAGGCTGAGAGCTGACTCATCTGTGCTATAATTCTCCAGGCCCTGCTGAGGTGCTCCTATGCCCAGGGTTACATCTGTGAGGCGACATCTTCTCCAGTACAGCAGCCATTTGTGCTGACAGGTCCCATACTCCTGCCAACCAACCAGTCCCATTTTATCCATGAGGTCCTGTGGCTCTCTCAGGTGGATGCCATCTGCTTACCGTGATTTATCTGCACTTCCTTCCTTCCAATCTGGCTTAGAACTTCCTGGTATTGACTGTAGTTTGATCTAGTACTTGTCTGCTGTAGGAACTATTCAAATTGCTCTGCAGACTAAGGCTGGAAGCCCATGCGATCCATTAACTGTTTGCGTTTCATCCTTTCCCTACAGGGAACATTTATTAGTCATACTACCCTTTCTGAAGATGGAAAGCCAATTGTGCAGGCGGACCATGCTCTCCTAGTAGGATACTGACCTTGTGCTGTGTTCGGGAGTTGTGTTGCTTTGTGATTGAGAGTATCAGCTTTACAGGGAGATGGCTTGAATCAAAGCCCTGGTTCTACCACCTCCTACCTGTAGAATTTATCTGGCCAGTATCATGCTCTGTCCCTCTAGGGAGAGCTCTTCCTATATCCATCAGGGTGACTGCTGGGAATCACCAGCCACAGTGCTCAGTCCCCTTGGCCATGGAGATTGAGCCAGGTGTGTGTCAACCAATAGCCAGCCTCTCTTGAAGTTACTCTAAGTGGAGCTCATGAGGGAGTCCCTTCCTACCCCAGGTAATTCTAGAGTTTCCCATGGGCCTTTTCTCACTTCTCCAACAGAGAAGACATGTCTGAAGTAGGTTAGAATGATGCTAATACACAGAGGGCATGAAACTCAAGAGGCAGGGAAAAAAAGAGACATAGAGAATGATAGAAGTGTTGGCAGTCCTAAAAAGCCACTTCCATGGTCAGTAGCCCTTACATCTCCAGTTATGTGAGCCAATAAATCCCCTCTTGTCTAGTTGAACAAGTGTGAGTTCTGCTCATGTTGATTGTAATCAGAACCCAGACGAATGCAGCCCCCAGCTGAGTTTCCTGCTGGGTCTCTCAAAGACTTTCTTCCTTAATCTCATGGAAAGGTCTCTTCTCATGTGACTGGTTTCAGAGACTCTAGCAAGCTACACAACAAAGACTTGGCAGCCTAGTTATATCTGGCTAGGCCTCAGAAGATCCACTTGTATCTGGAAAACATTTTGTTTCTTTTAGTGATGCAAATTATTTAAAAGCATCCTCACACTCTATCTCCCTCAGTGTTATCAGACACCCTTTGAGACAGAGTCTGTTGGTGCAATCTTCAGTCCTACTGTGTTCCAGTGTCTGGTGTTGGCACTCAGCACACACTGGTAAGATAAGTCTCCCACCTTCATGAGCTGGAGGGGAAACAGACACGTGAGTACATTGCATGAGTCCAGGGAAGAACCAATGGGGAGCAGAGGTGGGGTGGCATGATAGATAAGATGGCCACAGGAGATCCTTCATGAACAGGTGGTCTTCTCACCCCTGTTGGGCACGGGCTTCTCTCCGAGGCTTGGAGTCTGTGATCTGTGGATTATGTGCCAAGTTTTCACAGCATGTCATTTGCAGTGAGTTTATCATTCTAAATAAATATTGACTTTATTTCTGATTTTATTATAATCTTTCTTTAACTCTTAAAGAGAACTTGCTGACTGAATAGGTCTTAATCCCAAAACAACCAGGATCATGTTCTGTACTGGGGTCCTATCAACCCATTCTGATATGAGAAACTGAATCTTGAAGAAGTCAAAGTAAAGTGACAAAAAGCAAATAAAAAGTAGTTGTGGTGGCTCACACCTGTAATCCCAGCATTCTAGTAGGCTGAGGCAAGAGGATCACAAGTTCAAGCCCAGCCTAGACAACTTGGTGAAACACTGAAAATAAAATAAAAAATAAAATGGGCCAATATGTGGCTTAGTGTGAAGGCCCTGGATTTAATCTCCAGTATGACCAAAAATAAGACAAATCAAGTCATGACAATGTATACAATAGCCCTGTTCATCTAGTAAATTTTCTTAAGATAATTCTCTTGCTTTTGGAGTTACTCTTTTTGATGTCATCTTTATGGTTTTCTAAAGCTTATCTTTGACTGTACTGTCTTTGTAAACAGAACCACTAAGTAGCTAAAATAATCTTGGGGGTAGCCACTAAGTAGCTAAAATAATCTTTCCCTCTGGGATATGGAGCTTGCTCTATGGTTAGAAGGTGATCTGATCTTCTGGGAACATATGGATTTGCAGTGGCTGATGTTTGAAGCCTGTCTCTATCACTGTGTGACCCCAAGCAAACCACTGTCCCTCTCTGAAACTTATCAGTAAAATTAGACAGTACTGTAATATTATTTAACAGAGGATTATAAAGATTAAGTGAGATACTTCATGTATCACCTTTGCCTTATAAACAATAAGTATCCAGTGGGCATCATTGTTACTGTTATTTGTTGATTATTACTGTGATTATTTTGTTGGCCTTTTGGTTCCTTTTGTTCCTTGCTTCCTGATGCAGCCATGGTTCCTTACTCCAGGCCAGAATCCTGACCCACCTGTGGAAGCCCAGAATCCCTCAGGAGGACTGGCTCTTGGCACCACCTTAACCAAGTGGCCAAGCCAAAAGTGAACAACAGAACAAGGGTGATCCCACTCCATCAACTTGAGGCACCAAGAAGGCCACACCCTATGGTTTTATCAAAGGGTTTAACCTGGGTCTTATATGGAAGAAACAATAAAATCAGAAAGAGTAGCACTGCATGGCACAGCTAGACCCAGAGTCTAAGAAGGAAACAAAACAAAACAAACAAAGCAACAGCAATAACTCAAGGTCATGAAAACAGATGAGCAAAAGAAACAAAAAGACACAGACCAGCCAGTTCTATAGGCAGACCTTGGTTGGGTCATAGTACACATCAAACAAAAGAAAACATTCAGAGAACAAATGAGGAAATGTATTAGATAATTGAATTGATGCTACTTCTACTAAGCATGATATTGCTATTGCAGTTATTGTCAGC
Organism: Thryonomys swinderianus; assembly: GCA_004025085.1. Lineage (NCBI taxonomy): Eukaryota > Metazoa > Chordata > Mammalia > Rodentia > Thryonomyidae > Thryonomys > Thryonomys swinderianus. The sequence goes on from PVIC010008779.1 coordinate 16,719, forward strand.
AAATAATAACGGTAATAGCCCTTTTCAAAAAGAAGAATGTCTTTATTTCTAGGAAAGGCATGATGGAGTAATTAGAAGTGAAGAATGATCAGCATGAGAAAGGGACAAAGAGAACGAGAAGGACAAACCAGCAAGCTGTCAACTCTGCTACACGGAACTGTTAACCGTAGGACAGTGATGGTGAATCTTTTAGATAATAGTGGGCTGTTGTATACATGTCCTACATTCATTGCACTATTCTTTTAACTTTTGTATAAGCTTGAAAAATAAAAATAACAGCAATGGACCTTCAAAGTCACTTGGCCTTTCTGGTCAGTGAACTGTTTGGCCAACCCATGCCTAGGTTGTGGGCATAAATGGTTATCATCAGTGCCAGGATCATTTGGGTACTTTGGTGAAACCAGTTAATATTATACCTGTCATCCCTATCCATGGCATGGCAGAAGCCTTTGCATTATATGAGACAAAATTTTCACTCCTGAAATTCTCTAGCACATCCTATCACTGGGAACATCCAGGTATCTACCTTACTACTCTTTATCCATCTGCTTGTCCCTCTCCTTTGTTGTAAATTTTTATCTAGAAATCCTTCTTATCAATTGTTTCCTTGCTACCAGGTTTCTGAGATGCCAGCTATGTTAAGATCATCATTTGTAGCCAGGAATGGTGGTTTATGCCTATGATCCCAGAACTTGGAAAGCTGAAGCAGGAAGATCCAAACTTTGAGCCTAATCTGGGCACCTTAGTGATTTAGCAAGACTTTACCTCCAAAAAAAATTTTTTTTTAATTAGAATGGGCTAAAATTAGAATATGGCTAAGCTCAGTGCAGAGACCCTAGTTTAAATCCACAGCACCACCCCCCCCACACACACACATACACACACGTGCGCACTCACTCATGCACAAAATAAAAAGTCTCCATTTGCTGCCAAGGGTCCATATGAGCTGTCTTATTTTTCAGGTTTTTGGGTTGGGATAGATAATCTGGCTTTGTTTATTTGTTCTCTCTCTGCCCACCTAATGCCTCATTGGATGGGTCAGTTTCTGTCTATTCCAATTGCATGTTTAAGAAGGCTACAAGGCTTTCTCCTGGCCTCTATAACAAAGTATCATCAATCTTTATCACACACTTAACCCACGCTTCCTGGCTTTCTCCCATTTTAAGTTTAGAAAATGTATTGTAACATATGGTGGATCTCCTTAAACTCTTGTAATACAACCTATTAACTGACCTGCAATATGAGAAGAATCATTTACATTATAATTCATTGTTTCTCTGAATGCATTTTCCTCTAAGCTATAAATTCATTGAGGACAGAGACTTATTTTATCTTATTCTCTGACCTTTAAACTGCATCTGATACATAGTAGGAATGCAATAAATGTTCATTGAATAAAAGAAACACTGCTGTTGCTATAACCCGAACCCTTTGCTAATTGGACCATCATTCAGAAGGAACAAGCCATTCCCACTGAGACATCAGATGGTTAACAATTCATAAAGACCTCTCTGGCCTCTATGCCTTCAATGTCATTGTTAAGCAAAGCAAAGTTGTCAGGAGCCATTTCTTGCTCAAAGCATCAGAAAGAAAAGAGGACACTTGACGCAGTGTATGTTTCTTGAGCTACTTACTGGTTGAATCTTTTTGCTTTCATTCAGCAGATTTTACTGGGAGCCCCAGAGTGAGAATCTGTGCCATGGAAAAGACGAAGGACCATGGATCACTTTTAAGGAACTCCCAGCATTGGGGGGGGGGGGCAGTCCAAGTACACAAGTGACAATCAGGCAGAGCAGAACAAAATAAGTGCTGTGAGAAGAAAGGTGAAAACATTACCCCGAGTTCCACATCCAAAATGATTCTGCAAGCTCTTCAGTGAAGAAGTCTGTGAAATAATGAGGCCAGTAATTGTAGAAGTTGTTACAATCATAAAACGTTTTGACAAGATGCTGATCCTCAAAACATACCCCTCAATCCATAGAGGAGGAAACCAAGTCTTACTAAGTTTCTCTCCCTAAACTAAGAGGGAAAATGACCTGGGCTCACTTCACACCCCACAGCAGGTCACCAGGCCTTTTGGTGCCAGCCACCACCCCCACTTCTGCTTCCACTGGGTGGCCCTGGCAGTGGGGAGTGCTGTAAGGTGCTAGTTCTCAGTAGTGGTCAAGCAACAGAATGTCCAGCTTCCCCTGAAATCTGACTCAAATAGCCAATAGTCACACTGCTTCTAAATTATTGAAGGAAACTAATGAGAACACTGAATTGTAATATGTTTTCTTATTTGGTAATTTTGAAGTCTTCACATCTGGAAGTCTTGCTGATCCTGTAGGGTCCTCTAGATTTAGCCAGTTCCTAGAAATGGCAAACATTTTGCTCACTCTATGCTTTTACTATGCAAACCAGCAATGGGCAGCCCTCATCCTGAACAGCTTCCACCATGGACATCTCTCCATCCACCTGCCCAGGTGAAGCCCATGGGAATGGTGCCTCCCAGGCCACAGTGAAAACTAGCAATGTGTGCTATGACCCCAGTGATGGTCGAAAAGGTCCACCATGGATAAGATAAGAGGGAAGATTGGCTGATGAAGGGATGAGGAGGAGAAGGGCAAGCCATGTGTGATCCCAACTCTGGGGATCTACAGAGCCCATTTTTGCAATCCCCAAGTTCATTTACAGGGAGAGGAGGACTGGTGGATTGGTGAGCCTATGACCTTTGCACTGAGCTACATCCCCAACTCTTTTTGATTTTTTTTAAATTTTAAAACAGGGTCTCACTAATGCTACCTAAATCCATTCTTTAAATTACAAATGTATTAGCATCTGTATGGGGTAGCCTACAATCATAGCACTCTGGGAGGCTAAGGCAGGAGAATTGCAGGTTCAAATCACAGGTTCAAGGCCTGCCTGGGCAATTTAGTGACTTAGAGGGCTGTCTCAAAATATGAAATTCAGAAAATTGAAAAAGAGCTGTGATGTTGTTCAATGTGAGGATACTGAGTTCAATACTCAGTATAACAAAATATACATGTGTGAGCATTTTATGCTATAGGCTATATTATTGTTCAGGAATACCAAGAACAATGGCAGATTAGCTATGAAAACCACCACAAAAAAAGACAGTTTATTATACTTGGTTCCCAGAAGGCAGAGAGAGGGAGAGGAAAACAGAGGCAAAAGCCCTTGTTGGTGTTGTACAGGGACAGGAGAGGCAGCATGGGTAGGTTTAGGGCTGGCCAGTTTGAGTGATTTCAGTGAGCTCTGAGGCATGGAGCTGTCCCTAGTCATCCTGGGAAGCACCTTCCCTATGGGCTGGCAGCTTCACCCTGGCTCAGATCTCTCTGCCACAGTGGCCTCTGTGCTGCTCTTGCACTTTCCCCTTTTAGAGCTGTTCCCTGTGCCTGGAACATTTCCCCCCACTAGCCCCATGGCTAAAGCTCTTGCTATCTCACAGCTTTGCACAAAGGCCACCATTTGGTGGGGACAGCCTGCTGTCTCCTTTGTCCCACCATACTTACCACCCATAAATATGCAACACAATTTATTACGGGTACTGCTCAGTCTCTCTTGCTGTCTTTGTTCCCTGAAGCTGCTTGTCAGTTCCAGAGATAGGAACTGAGTTCCTTATCAGGTTCCAAAGACCTGGCAGGATACATGTTCTAAATGAATGCATTTCCACATGGGAGTTTATGGAGCAAAATTCCTCTGTTAAAAGACAGCTTACAAAAAAATGTGCTCAGGTCGGGCCAGAAGGTTAGCTCAGTGGTTCCGGCACCTGCCTCGCAAGCACAAGGTCCTGAGTTCAATCCCCGGTAACCACATACAATGCTGGGCGTGGAGACTCACGCCCACCAGCAATCAATACCACATACCACAGAGCCAGGCGTGGTGGCTCACGCCTGTAATCCCAGCACTTGGGAGGCAGAGACAGGAGGATTGCTGAGTTCAAGGCTTGCCTGGGCTACATAGTGAGCTCAGAGCCAGCCTGAACTACAAAGTGAGACCCTGTCTCAAAAAAAAAAAAAAAAAATGTGCTCAGGCTTGTGTCGTCCTCCTCACTCTGGGATGCCGTGTGCCTTTATGGTGTCCACAGTGAGGGTGAAGGCCTTTGGTAAAAATGTGCCTCTTGGGAAGGTCATCTAGCCAGAACCCTGTGGACAGCCATCGAGTGTCATTTCTGTGCTGGCAAGATGGTGACTCAGAATAAATAGTCATCCAACCCCAAAGGAAAGATTCTGGGAGAAAAGCATTATTATTTTGGTAGGAGAAATCAGGCCTGGTGACAGCTCTTATAGGGAGTAAACTAGTCCATGGTCAAGAGGAAACCCAGGGAAATAATATGTCAGATGTTCAAAGAGCCTTTGGCAAGGCTCTGAATCAAAATCTGTTTTTAAATCTTTAGTTAGCATAGCATGTGGTGGGCAGTGTGCGCCAATCAGGTGCATAAGAAAAGGACATGGAGACAGGAAGCAGAAAGATGAATGGCATCAGCTGTGAGGAGCCCTGGAAATGGTCTCTGCTGATTGTTCTGTAAATGAGCTGGAAGGAAAGTGCTCAGTGAAGTCAGCGATACAACATGTGACTGTAGATCTTCCAGGGAGGTGAAAGGCCAGGTCCCTGGAGTCAGAGGTCTTTAAGGCTGAGCGTGTGGGTGGGGAGGTAGCAAATGAGCTGTGCTGGGCAGACTCGAGATGCTTCCAAAGGAAGATGACTTGGAAGTGCTAGCCACAGTCCAAGGCTGGAAGATGCGCTGTGTATTGCTGTGGAGTGCCTCAGTCAAAATGAGAAGGAATGCCCCACCTTCCTGTAATGGGCATCTGGGCACCATACTGATCTTTGAGTGCCTTGTCTTTGCTGTTCTTTCTCCATACCCTATACCATTACATTAGGGGTTCCTTTCAATCTTCCCTATTTCCTTTTGTAACTGTGCTTTTGAATATCATCTTGCCCTTCACTGCATGTACAATTGCATGAATTCCCTGTGTCCTTGAAATCCCAATGCAGAGTTCTCCTTCTCTATGAGACCTTCCCCAGCCATGTGTCCACCCAAAAGTGCTCAGCATTAGTCATGCTGACTCTCAGCTAGGACCTCAATCAAATGCATGTTAATGTGATCTGCTCAATGTCTGCATAATGTGCTCAAAAGCAAGAGGTGTGTCTAACACAACAGGGTTTCAATAATCACTGCATTTATGGGAAGCATGCAATGAAAGGAGACTGGCTCTGTGTACCTCAAGACAGACCCACAGAGTAGGCACAGGTCCTGAGTCACTATGAGCACCATGGAGAGGGAGGAGCTTCTGTAGGGATGAAGAGCTTTTTGGTATGGAGAGAAGACAGCCAAAAATCACAAGTTCCATGTTGAAATTCTTAAAAGGAACAGACAAAGTGAATAGGGCCACAGAATCCTGAATAGGAGGCAGCTTTGATGTCTTAAGAAATACTTTAACTTTCTTTCAAGTCAATGAAAGCTGCCTTGAATCTAAGTATGAAGCTTAGTATATTTTTTAATCAGCTTTGTTTTGGTTAAATCTGCACATACTTATATGCACCTGCTGTGAGTGTAGTTCCCTGAGTTTTGACAATGCCAGGGCATCATCACGACCTAGGTCTAGACCACGTCCATCAATTCTTGGGTCTCATTTAAAGTCAATCACCTTCAATCCCTAGCTCTAGCAGCCACTGATCTAATTACAAGATATAATGTGCTTGTTGCTGTAATTTGGCTGGTTAGTATCCCCCAAGGTCCAGGTGGTGAAAGTTTGGAGGGCCAGGCACTAGGTCCTTAGATAACTGCACCTGTGGCCTTGAAGGGGTTGCATGACCTCAGACTCACTTTCACTTGTTTTCCAGTCATGAGGTGAGTGGCTCTGCTTGACCACACTCCCATCATCATGTGCTACCCTACCACAGGCCCCAAAGCCACAGGGCCAACTAATCATGGATGAGAATCTCCTCCAAGACTGTGAGCCAAAATAAACCTTTCATCTTTAGAAGTTGGTTATCCCAAGTGTTTGTTATAATGATTGAAAGCTGACTCATCCACCTATCTTAGAGGCTCTTCTACACTGGTGTCTGGCTTTTCCCCTCATCATTGAGTTTTTTCAGGTTCATCTCTGCTATATGTCCTAATAGTTGAATATTCTTCATTGTTACATAATATTTCACAGTAGGACTAGTATACACTTTATTCATTCATCTATTGAGGAAATAGATAAATATCTATTGTTTCCACAGGTTTATTATAAACAAAACTGCCATGAAACTTTATGTACAAGTCTGGAGGCTGCTGCCATGTGGGGAGTGCCTCTTAAATGTCCCCAGCAGGATCAGAACACTTGGATCTAGGCACGGCCAGGCCAGCTTGAGTGGGCCAGTGAGCCCTGAACCTGCACACTGCATTCACCCAGCATTTACTGTGGGGCAGCCCTGCTGGACCTACTGCAGTCGCAGGTGGTTAGACAACAGCCTCAGGGCTCATCTCATGTGCTGCTGCCAAACCCCATCCCCCATCCTGGGCCTCACACAGTGGGTAGCAGATTTATGGAAATGGTACAAGCTTGAAAATACAAATAACTTCAAAAATGATTCAGGCAACTTCATGGTTGAGAGATCCATAATGGCTTATTACGGCAAACCAGGATGTTCTGTTGTACATTTCTTGCTTTTCCAGCTGACATCAGGATAAATAACTATGTTGGACTAGATGGCTTCTGAGGCCTCTTCCAGCTCTAAAATTGTGTGATTCTTTGTCCTTCCAGCAAATGTTCCTTGGTGCCATTGTCAACCTCAGAATGAAGCCAACTGGGCCACAAGCTATCTTGGTTATTGTTTTTGAGAGAAGGAAGAGAGAAGAAACAGGCAGGGGAGGGGAAGAAGAGGTAGAATTTCTAAGAATTGCAAACATCATTCAGCAGGAGTGGGAAAACATCTGTTCAGCCTCATCAGGAGGAAGACAGTTACTAGTACCACCCGTACATATAAACATAATGTACCACATATTGTTATTTATTTTTTCATTATAAAGTAAAATAATTTTTAGAAGCTAAGGACATTTTAAAAAAGAAAAACTTCACTGTCTTACTTTCCTCCTCATTGGGATACAGTGCTTGATACCCACAGTTTAAAGGTGGAGAAGTTTATTTGGGCTCATGTTTTGTATGACTGACAGTCTCCAAGGCAGTAGAACATGGCAGAGTGGTGTGAGGGGGGATAGCTGATCCAGGCATGGCAGACAGGAAGGAGCGAGAGGGAGAGAGGGAGAGAGGGAAAGAGGGAGAGAAGGAGGGAGGGAAAGAGGGGGGGAGAGAGAGAATGAAAAGAGGGGCAGAGTAATGAGACACTTAAACTCGTCCAAGCCACGTCCACAGGGCCCTGCCTTGTCCAACCAGGCCCCACTTCCCCAAACCACATTAAGTATAAACTCATGATGCACTAATCCTCTAAAGAGCATGACATTCTCATGATTCATTCATGTCCCCAAAACCTATATATGAGCATATGAGGCCTTGGGAGGCATCTAGATATAAACCATAACATCTCTCTACAATTATATATAAGAAATTTGGTATATCTCCCTCTCTTCCTTCCTCCATCCTTTTTCCCATCCACCAACCCACCCACCCATCTCTTCCTTCAATATATACCCCTGTATCCCAAATTTTGTAAGAAAAAAATGGTACAATATTTTTCAATAGGCTATCTCGATCATTTCCTATGCTATTAAATATCTTGGAAAATATAATTTTAATTATTTCCTAGTGTTCCATGAAGTGGATAAACTGCTGTGTATAATCATTCCTACTCTTAGATATTTGGTTGGCTCTAATTTTTCCTCATCATAATTTTGAGCCAGAGTATATGAACTTTTCATTCATATTTTATATATATATGTATACATATATATATATCCAAATTATATATAGTCCCCATGTGACTGCAGTCGCATACATGCCCCAGCTAGTAACTTCAGAATGATGGAATAGATCTCTCAGTTTCACTTCCTAATTGAATATAACACAGAAGAATGAAAGGTAAAAACTATACACAAAACTCTATATTTCTCTCCAAGGTCCCTAAGCCCCATACATGAAGGGAAAAACATGAATGGTCAGAAAGCAAATTGGAGGATGGAGGTCATTGAAAAAACCCGCATAATAAATGTCCCTGTTCACACTGTAAGCCCAGGTATGTAAGAAAATGTCCTTTAGGCAAGGACTGCAGGCCCTGCCTCTTGCCATGTAGCCATTCCCAGGGAGTATGTCCTTACTGCTGATCACTTACTCCATTGGTCTGATGTAACAAAGCACTTGCCTGAAGAGTAGGCCTTTACTGTCCCTCAGTTCTGGAGGCTACAAGTCCAAGACTAAGGCATAGGCAGGCTGTCTTTTCCTGAGGTCTCTCTCCACATCTTCTCATGGTCTTTCTTCTCCATGTCTGTCCTAAACACCTCTTCTTGTAAAGACACCAATCATTCTGGGTGTGTTGGCCCACATCTATAATCCCAGCACTCTGGGAAGCTGAGGCAGGAGGATCATAAATTTGAGCCCAGACCGGGCAATGTAGTGACTTAGGTAGATGCTAAGGACTGGGGATGTCACTCAGCGCAGACACACTGGGCTCAATCCTCAATGCTATCAATAATAATAATAATAATAATGATAATAAGACTCTGGTCATACCAGATTAATGTCTATTCTAGTGAATTTATTTTAACTCAGTCACTCAGTCTTGCAAAGCCCTATCTCCAAATGTGATCTTATACTCAGTTACCAAGAGTTTCAACATATGAATTTGGGAGGACAGAACCTAACTCCTCCCCCCCAGTTGGTAGAAGGACTGATTTATGTGGAAGGCTTTCTGTTTGTAATCTGTTCTTCACCAGCTTCTAAGGTGGACTCCAGGACACTTCCTCCTACTATCTCTGGGAGCCCTGAAGGAATACCTCCAGCAGAGACTGTTTTCCAAATGGCTGCAACAGGACTGCTGCCATGACTGACTTGCATGTTCTTCTGTGGGTGGCTTTCTCTTCCTTGCAGCAAGAGACAGAGTCTAAATTGCCCTCCTCTTGAATCTGTGATGGACTAAGTCTTAACCAACACATTGAGTGGATGTGAGTTTGCACGATCTATCCGTGGAGCTTCAGGTTGGTCCCTCTCTGCTATCCCCTCACAGAATCCACCCACCATGGTGTGAGGAAGTCAAGCCACTTGGAGTAGTCATAGTCCAGCCTGCAGGTGCACCACCTCCAGCACCAGGCTGAGAAGGTTCTAGATTCATCACTACATTTTTAGAGGATGAAACTTAAACCTATGCAGGGAGTGTGGCTTATTTAGAGATATGCAGCTGGTTAATGGAGAAGCTGGATCAAAACTCAGTTTAATGAAGGAGTTAAGATTAAAACTCAGCCTCACAATTTTCGATCAGAGTGTTTCTGCCTTTTATATCTTTAACAGATTGCTTATTGTTCGCAGTACCCCTTGTGGTCTTGGGATGTTGGGGAGATCAAGGTGTCACTTGGGTGACACTACAGCTCCAGGATACCTCCAGAATAAGGACCTATGGAGGGAGACCTCAGTAGTACCGAGTTCTCTCCAGGCAGAATGACCTTGAGGGTGACTCAGAGAGCCTAATGCCCAGCTGGTGAGTGGATTTCACTAGTGTAGAGTCAATCACAAGTGTCTCTTCCAGTGCTGGGGAGCGTCACTTCGACATCTCCTCCCTAAAGCTATGTAAGATGACTTTCTTTTGGCATGAAATCTCTGCTTTTTTTTTTTTGAGACAGGGTCTTGCTTTGTAGTTCAGGCTGGCCCTCAGCTCACTATGTAACTCAGGCAAGTCTTGAACTCAGCAATCCTCCTGCCTCTGCCTCCTGAGTGTTGGGATTACAGACGTGAGCCAGCACACCTGGCACTGTGGTATGTGGTATTGATTGCTGGTGGGCGTGAGTCACCATGCCCAGCATTGTATGTGGTTGCCAGGATTGAACTCAGGACCTTGCGCTTGCAAGGCAGCCACCAGAACCACTGAGCTAAATCTCTGGCCCATGAAATCTCTGCTTTTATAAATATTTAAACTCCCTCTTTTAAATAAGATCTCTTTAAGATCCCTTCTGGTAAATTTTCATGATGCTGCCCTAGATGATTTTAAACAAGATGCCCCTTTGGGTCCCTCTGCTAAGTCAGGGTGCACTGTATACTACTTTTGTCCTGTCTCCACTACCAGCGGGAGATAGCATTGGGAGACAGGTTCAAATCCCAGCTCTGTCTCTCACCAAGTGTGTGGCCCTGAAGGGCTGAGGGTGTAGAGCCCTTGCCTAACATTTGCAGGCTCCAGGGTTCCATCCCAACATTGGCAGTAGAAAACAAAAATGTATGCAAGTCTCAGTATATAGTGGAAAAACAAACTTTCTCTTACACAGGGACTGTTGTGGGGATTAAACTGCTTATGTGAAGATCAGGGGACGGATGTCTATTGAATTTATTGCTAGATTTCTTCCTTTCTTCAAAGTAAATATTTTAAAACTTCATGTCCTGCTCATACTGTTTAAAGTTGCAATTCTCTTTCTTTTTACATCCCACAGGAGAGACACAGAGACAGGCACAGCTCCCTCGATTTCCTGATAATTCTTCCAGGTGGTGATACCCTTTCCTTGGCCTCAGGTTGAACCACCCCACATTACAAGACATTCCGAGGAGTTCCAGACCACACTATTAATCAGTCCTCCCCTTGGTGCCCCTTTCTACAGGAAACAAATGCCCCTCGTGCTCACTCCCCCCTTATCCTCTTCTGCCTCACCCATGCTCCATGTCTCTTACAATGTCACCTTCACTTCCTGCTCATGCTGCTACCCCCGGAGGCTGGCTCAAGAGCCCACTGAAACTGTTCTGGGTCTGTGAGGATATCCTTGTCATGTACCTAGGGGCCACCTTTTGGTCCTTAACTGCTCATCGCTGTACCCCTGCAGCTGCAGATGCACTTGATGCCAGGATTTTCCTCTGCTTCCTTTTTAGCTATAAACTCAAATAGCCACATGTCTAGCAGGCCAGTCTGTGGGCAAATATCCCACAAATACAAGAGGTTCAACAGACTCAACATTGGACCAGGCACTATATTCTGTACCCCAGTCCCTTCCCCTATGTTTTCTCCCTTATGAAGCCAGGAAATACGATGCTGTTCTGGGCAATGGCCTCTCTTAGCTATAGGTCCTATCTCCTGAATAGCTTCTGACCCTTCTGAGGTCAAAACAAATACCCAACCCATGACCTGCACAGGGTTGAGTTGCTTCTTTCATTTTACCTGCTACTGCTATCCCAACTAAGCTGTAGCAACAATCCATTCTAGCTTATCTCCTGGCTTTTCTTCCTGCCTAAGTCAACCCAGAACCCTACAAATAATTTCTATTATAGAACTGCACTGTTTAAAAGTCTTCATGGTTCTCCAGTGCTCTGAGATGTGAGTCACACTCTGGGGTTTCGCCCTGGGCATTCTCACCTCTGGGGGACCCTATCCTCATGGCTGCCAACTCCATCTTATTTATCCTAAAAGTCTCAGTTTATATGTTACCTCCTCTGGAAAACTCTGATTCCCGAAGGCTGTAGATCCCTTTTGGGATGTACTCTTAAGTGCTTCTGTTTATTATGCAATTACTGTTTCTCTTTTGCCTGGTACTGGGGTTGGCACAAATCATGGTATTTGACAAAATACTGGAGAGAACGGAAAGAATTGCTTTCCACTCATGATGATCAAACTTAAGTGTGCAGCATTATCTAAACTGCCATTTAGATGGCTCCACCCCGAGTTTTTGATTCAGTTGTTTGGTCTGATGCCAACCAATGAGGCTGTCTCGAAACCACACATTTTAAGAACCTGCTCCTTACTACTGTAAGTAGCCTTAAAGGAATCTGAAAGACATTTTTGGAAGCTTGGTGTATTTCTAGTCCCTGTCTTTTTTCATAGCTTCCCTCATAGGAGCACTTCATGAGATTTGAGCTCCTGAAAATGTTTTCTGGAAACACTGGGCTCTAAGGTAACCAAAGCTCACATCCCATTAGGGCTCAAAAGCAGCACCTGGAGCTGCTCCCTACTCGTTAATGGGTTGCCAGGCAACAGAACAAAGGTGAGACTAAGTCTGGGATTAGCAATTGGCAGGGATCTGAGAGTGAAACACTGAGGCATCCTGAGGGTAGGTCCTCATCAGGAGAGACCACAGGAAGCAGGTGCAAGGAAGCCCTGGTGTGGCCGGGCTTTGGTTTGTACGTGGAGGAGCAGAGCTTATCCCTGTGGACACGTGTATGTTATAACTTGCTTTCTAACAGGATTGGGGATTATTTTTCTCAGACAAACAAATGAGAACCCATGAGGGACATTTCTTAATGAGCTAGGGATAGGCTTATCACCATCTACTTTTTGAAAACACTATTAGTTTTATAAAATATTCACATTTGAAAATTTAAGAAATATAGAAAAGCATCTAATTCCATGTCCCCCAGAGGAACCCTATTGTGAGTTTGCTGTTCATTCTTTCAGAAAAAAAGTAAATAAGATCATCCTATACTATGGACCTTTGACTTACAAACACGATCGGTTCTCAAGGGCTGGTTGTAAGTCAAGTTGCTTGTAAGTCAGTTCAGATGAGAGCTGGATGTTTGCCTGGGTACACAGAATAGCTTACAAGAGGCAAATGAATCTTCCATTGACCTAATTCACTCAAGTTGTTCGAATGTCAAGCTGGTCATCACTTGAGGGTCCATTGTGTATACATGTATGGATTATAAGAAGATATTTAACTGTCTCTAGAAGACACTTCTGCAATAGCACTTTTAATTTGATACTTTTATTTTCTGAATAGTCATTGAAATTTATGGTGTTGATGTACCATATTGGGCTCTTGCTATGATGGGCAGTGCTGTAACGGAAAACCTTACACATATATCTTTACACATTAACACGCAAACTGACTGAATCCAAGGTAATTCATATTTAAAGTTTAGCAATGGATTGTGGGTTGCTGCCCAGAAGGCTGTTTAGTTTATACTTTTACCAAGAATATATGAATGCCTACTTCACAGACCTTTCCCAAGTCTTACCATTTCAGTCCTTTGCCATTTTTAAAGAAGCCCAGTTGCTTTGGTTTTTCATTCTTTGGATCAATTTCTTTGGGCTTTTTCTCCATTGTTTATCTTCTCTTTGTATTTCTCTGAGATCTGCCTGTTTATTTTCTTTGTTCATCTGTTCATCTATTTTTCTTATTGAAAAAAAGCTATTTATATAAAAATTTTCCAGTTTTCCCCCACAGTACCATTTTTGTTTGTAATTTATATGCAGTTGCTCTATTAGTGTTTTACGGAGTTGCACAGTTTCCTCTTAAAATAAAACTATAATGCTATCACTGATAAAACTTTATCTGGTGGACTATAAGAAGTAGGAGAAAATGAGTGTGCAGAGGAATAAAACAGAGAGAAAAATATGAGAACAGAGAAGATAGGTTTCTCTATCAGGCTTGTTAAATTTGTAACACAATGAAGGAACTAATGTGAAACCTGAAATTTTAATGTAACACTAGGTCTTCTTTAAGTGCAAATTTGGTTTCCTGGGTCCAGGGCCAGCCTGAAAATGTGCATTTTGGACCAGGACCCAGATGAAGCTGACAACCATGGACCCTGCCTGGACTAGCCAGGCTTTAAATTTTAACAAAAGAAAAACACTGGTGAACTCAGAGATCACCTTAGCTCCACTTAAATTACCCTTTGTTTGGAAATTTTCCTCTCTTTAATTAATTAATTCCTCTCTTTAATTAAACAGGGGAAACCCTAACTCCTTATTTTGGAAATTATGGGAGAATTACACATTTTTAAAAAGAAAAATGAGTCAGCTTTCATGGAGTAATGTCCCTCTACCTCATGGCTTAAGATTTTTGAAGTCAAGTGTACCACTATAAACTGCTCACTTCTTGAGGCCTTGTTGGGCTGGGTAAAATTGAGGTGAAAGAGTAGCTGATCTTTTGGGCAGAAATATTCTAGCCCTGCACCAGCTAACTTCCTTCCCCAGCATTATAAAAGGGTTTTTCTATTATATATATATAAATATATATATATATATATATTTTTTTTTTTTTTTTGAGACAGGGTCTCGCTTTGTAGTTCAGGCTGGCCCTGAACTCGCTCTGTAGCCCAGGCAAGCCTCAAACTCAGCAATCCTCCTGTCTCTGCCTCCCGAGTGCTGGGATTACAGGTGTGAGCCACCACGCCCAGGTTATTATTTATTTTTAAAGAAAGAACAGCTTTGCCTAAATGCACTCCTCATACAGGTCCTGTAAAAAACAGCATAGCCATGTTGAGGGATTTAAGAAAGGTGGTTGTAGAGCAGGACTTCAGATAGATTCTCATCCTGGTTTTAGAACAGTTGGTTTGCATATATTAAACGGCACTGGCTATGTTTCTTCTACTGAGGAATGGAGGTGGTAATAGCACCTTATTTCCCCAGGATGTTACTGGAATAAAAAATTTTCCAGAGGGGCTGGGGATTTAGCTCAAGTGGTACTGCATCAACCTAGGGCCCGAATTTGATCCTGGGTACGGCAAAAAAAAAAAAAAAAAAATCCCAGAGTCATCTTGACCATCTCTAGTAGGAATGATGTTATAGATCTCTTATAACTATCTACCATATACTGATGTAGCTTTCCAAGTTCCAAGTAAATTTCCATGAAGCTTTCTGCTAACTGCAAAATAAGTCACAGCAGAATAGACTCTGGACATTTTTCTAGTGTTCTAAAGTCCAGCAGCTGCCTAAGATGTATTCATTCCTGTATAGCAAGGGTACAAGTGAATGTATTGCTATCTAGAGTAAACAGTTTAGTGTGAACCAAACAAAACTTGTGGGATTTGAAGGAGAGTGATTTGCCTTGAGCACTGGGGAGAAAGACTAGCACTACTAGCATTAGTGAATTAGTTCATTTTCTTGAGACAATCTTGCAAGACGGGAAATATTCCTAACTTTCCCCACGAATTTAGAGCCAGAAACTGAGCACAATTTCACAATCTGAAAGAACCCTGATTGCTCTACCATATTCCATTCCCATTTCTGGGGGCTGGGGATTTAGCTCAGTGGCACCTCGCCAGCCCCACTTCCATTTCTGAGCAAAGCAGAGTTGCTTAGGATGGAGAGGCCAGGATTTCAGCCCCTGACCTTGGGTAAATCGGTACACCTCTGCATCCCTATTTCCTCATCGTTGTTTGTGACAGCACAGCACACATCAGCATCGCAATGACTACTACTGCACAGGGCTGGCCCGCAGGAAGTGCCCAGAGCACAAGAGGTACTGCTGATTCTCTCCCCTAGACTTTCATGTTACCTTACAAGTTTGAAGACGCATACATGTCTGGACATGAAGGCCCCTCCCCACCCCTAGTCTCATCCACATGTCCAGAGGATACTGGGGCTCTGGACACCGTGTCAACTAAGAAGCCCTCGCTGCCTTCTCTTTGGGCCGGATTTGAAGCCCTCTGTCCTTCCTAGCAGAGCTGGAAGGGCTGATTTGAGGTGAGGTTGGTTAGATGTAGTTCTTAACCGATTTTCCCCATTAGGCGCTGCCCAGGGCTCAGTTTCCCCACAGTTCCTTCAGGTTTAAAACAGATAAGAGCGTGATTAGAAAGCCTAAAAAACAGCTAGGTCACACCACTGGTGCTCTGCAGACAGGAGCCACCTCCGTTCACAGACCTCTTGGCCACAGCGACCTGCTCCTCACCCCCCCCCCCCCACCCCGGCGCCTGGGACGATAAACCAAGCGACACCAGCAAGTCAGCGTCGCGAGGGCTTGTTCTGAGCCAGCCTCCTACTGGGCGCCCTTTACAGGGCGCGGTGGGCTCCTGATCTTCCCGACATCCGTGACCTCACTTCAGCGCCACTGACGCCCCCGGGCTCCTCCCAGCCAACTCCCAGCTCTGTCAGATTCTGTCACCTTCCAGCCCTCCTCCCACTAACGCCGGCCTCTCAGCTGCCGAGCGCTGAGTTCACCCCATAAA
This sequence comes from Thryonomys swinderianus, assembly GCA_004025085.1. Classification (NCBI taxonomy): domain Eukaryota; kingdom Metazoa; phylum Chordata; class Mammalia; order Rodentia; family Thryonomyidae; genus Thryonomys; species Thryonomys swinderianus. Next base: position 32,738 of record PVIC010008779.1, read on the forward strand.
CTCTGCTAATGCTCTCCACATGCTGCGTGCCGCCCATCCCCCAGGCCTGCACCCCCGCCCCCCGCCGCCCCAGAAGCCCCTCCCCCGACCCGCCCACGCGGGGCCGGTGCCAGGGTCCTCCGGCCAAAAGTGACCTTGGACGCTTCCCCACCTCCGCGTCCACTCGTCCAAGTAGGCTGCGGGTCTGCGCACGGGGGTGCCCCTTGTCAGGAATTAAAAATCCGATCTCGCCTGTTTGCAATTACAACTTGGCGCGTCGCCACCCCGGCCCGGAGCCTGCGGGTGGGCGCGGGCAGCTCCTGGGGCGCGTGCCCAGTTGGCCCGGGTCGAGGTCTCCAAGCGCCCGAGCGTGTCCCGCCGCACCTGGGCCCGCCTCACCTGGGCGCAACACCTGGCCCGCCCCACCTGAACCCGCCCTGCCGCGGGACTCTGGGAGCTGCGCCTCCGGCCCTAAACCCGCCCGGGGAGCGCGTGTCGAGACGGCGCCGCCTGCAGTCCCCGCCGCAGGTCCCTAGAGGGCGTAGCCGGCGCGGGAAGCCGCCGGAGCCGAGCACCGGGATCGGCGCGAAATTGCAGTCGGGCGGGCGCGGCGAGTTTGAAAACAAGCGAGCGCCGAGGGGGCGGGTCCCGGGCGCGGAGCCGCCTCCCTCGGCCAATCAGCGGCAGGCGGCGGGCGCTGGCGGCGCGTGCGGCCGGGCTGTGAATGGGGCGCGGCGGCCGCGGCGAGACCCGGCGCGCGGGCGGGCGCACTTTCTCCTCAGCGCTGGGCGCGGGCGGTGGCGACTGAAGCTCCTCCGCGCCCGCGACCCCTCAGAAAGCGCTGCGACCCGGCGCGAGGCGGAGGGGAAGAGAGCGGCGGCGGGCGTCTCCCCACCTACAACTTATCCTCGCCTCTTCACGCGGGGCCCGGACGCCGCCCCTCAGCCCGGAGCGCGCTCCCGCGTCGGGCGGCCGCCCCGCGTCCCCCTCCCCGTCCCGCGGCACCGAGTGGCGGCGGCTGCTCGGGATGGCCCAGGGCGGCGGCGTGGGGGCCCCTGGGCGCGCGGGCCCGGGGCGGCCGCGGTGGGCTCCGCCCGGCCGCGACCCCGAGACCCCCGGCCGGGACGCTGTGTGGCAGGCGGCAAAGTTCGCCCCGGGCCGCCGCGGGTGGTGGGCGCTGCTCACGCTCCAGATGCACTTGCTGCGGGCGCTGGCGCAAGGTAGGCGCGGGCCGGGGGCGCTGCTGGGGTGGGGTTCGGGCCGGGGCGCCGTGCCGGGTGGGGTCCGGGCTGGGGGCCTGGTGGGCTGGAATCCGGGCTGGGGACGCAGCCCCGAGGGTGCAGCTTCGCGAACTTTACCGCGCGGTCTTTCGGGGTCCGCGACCCAGTAGTCTCTAGCGGAGTGACCGGGTCAGGACTGCGGCTCGCTGGGTCCACAGGCGGCCGAGGGGTTAATGCGGTGTGTCTTTTAATTCGCGCAGCTATCCGAGCACAGTACTGAGCTAGTAGGAGCATGCAGCCTGTTTGCTGCCTTTTTTTTTCCAGCACCCCCCCCCCCAATCTCTAAAGTTGAGGCGCATAAATCCGTGCGCTCCTTGCGAGAACCGGGAGCTCCGTCCCATTGCGCTGATTGGACATGGGTTATTTCTCCCTGTCTTCGCACCGCTTAGTCTTGTTACCGTTGAGTGACATCGGTGGTGGACTTCCAAATTCCAATGTCAGTCACTGCCAGTCGCCCTTTCCAGCCTTTCCCCAGGGTCTTGGCTACTCCCGGCCCTCAAGTTCCCAACCCTAAGTGGGTGCGGTGCAGTCGGTGGAGCAAAAACTTTGAGAGCCCACAGCTGTGCAGCTCTGCTTTGTTTTCCTCCCTCTGTTGGCTCCAGTTTAGAATACAGTGGTGATCTCTATAATTGGGGACATAGATCTGATTGCAAATGACCTTTTGAAAACCGAGGTGGAATCTCTTTTGAAAGGTTCCACACTCCTCAGTAAATCTGATTCCCCCTAGTCAGTTTTATGCGCCTGTGAGCATCCTGTGGTCAGTGACTGCTTGGGTGGTGTGTAGGGGAGGCCACGACATACGTTATACCCTTCTGGTGGGGTCTTTAAAACCGATTAGTGAATCTCTTGCTGTTGGCAGCTTTAGAAAAATTAACATGGTCATTTCCCATGTCCTGGAATACTACTAACCCAGTGAGGAACTGGGTATTCTGATTTTAAGGAAGGTGAGAACTTTACACTTAACATTACCAGTGTTCTGTGTCATATGAAGATGATTTATGTGTGGCAACATATAGTGACTTAATGTACTAACATTGTAAAGGTCTGAACTCAGGGTTATCAGATAGCTTAACTAATAACTTTTAAATTAATGCCTATTATCTGAATTTTTGACACCCTCCCCTGAGGGTTTAATAAATTCCTCATGATATACTACTCGAAAACAAATCACTGTATTTCTGGTTAATATAACACCTCTCTTCCATACAAAAATTTCATTTTACTTATTTTGTGCTTATTTTGCTTAGTGACAGTCTGGAAGACAAGCATTTACTAAGTCATTTTGTAGAATGAGATCAGTACATTGACAGAGAAGCCAGGTTCAAGTAAAGAAATTTAAAGTTATTTATTTTTTCTTTAAAAAGAGTGACTTACTATAAATTTGTAGTGAGAACTATCTGCACCTTAATATAGTGAAGTTCCAGTGGTGGGGGAAAAAAATCTGCCAGTGGCTTTGTTTTGAAGTTACATGGAATTAAAGTTTTCATCAGTTGCATTTTGAAGGCTGTATGAACTGTCGCACTTTTAAAACTGAGATGTTAATTAAAATCATTAAAGAATATACTAATGTAGTAGCCAAACTTTGTTAGGAATATTTTATTTTTGTTGCTAGTAAAAACATTGGTACTTGCTTTACATTTATATGGTTAGGGAAGTGTACAGATCTTTTAGTGTAAGATTTCAAATAGGTTGTCACAAACTTTAAATTCATTGACAGGTTTCTGTTCTCTGTGCTCTGTGAAATGTGTAATATATCCATCATTTTTTATATCATATTGAAAATTCATATTACAGAAGAGATGTCACCATTTGACAAAAGCTCATGTATCTTGAAAATGAAAATTCTGGTGCTGCTATAGAGATTTCTGATGGGATGATGAGTTGGTCATATGCACAAGAATTCATTCTCTTGAATCTTATCAGATGCAATGTAACATTCTGAGCAGACTAGTTAAGAGCTAAATTGGAAATGGTCATATACAATGTATTACTATATAGCTAGGTAGTTTCCTGATTTTTTAAAAAGTGTTTTCTTCTCCTGGCATATTGTATGAGTAGGCTTGGTCATGACAGCTGGGAAATAAAAGGGGCAACACTGTTGAGTAAGTTACATATGTTATTGAAGAAGTTATAAGCAGAAATGTGTAATTAACCCTTATGTGAAAGGTCAGGTTCAGACCTTACAAGTGAAACTTTAACATTACTATGTATACAAGGGTTTCTTCTTTCTCCATGGTAACGAGAATTCCTATGTATATCCTGCTTATTGGTGTGTATTTGTTGATTTCTCTGGCTTCCTCAAAAGTTAAGTTTTTAATTCTGAAAGGCAGGTGGCAACGCATGCTTGCTTTGTGCCATCCACTGAGAGGCCAGATCTGAATGGTTTGGAAAGCTGACTTCTGAGGTAAAGGATGAGTCATACGTATCACATGTGTGAAGTCAGTGGTGCCTTTAGCTGGATGTTTTTTAGGTTTATTCTATAATGTTTATTACACTTCTAGGGTGAGCTTGTGTTCATCAGTCCTAGAGGGATGGGAATGCTTTGACTGTTCAGAGTCCTCAGTTTCTCATTTGGAGTTATTTCCAGTCACCTGGCCCAGTGATTCTCAAGCATTGCTGTGCATTACCATCACCTGGAGTATTTGTAAAGCTCTGGAGAACAAGCTCCTTTTCTACTAAATTACAGTTTGCTTTCCAGATGATTCACCTATAAGCTGGCATTTGAGAACCATTAACTTACTCTGCCTTCACTAAGTTGACTGTGGGTTTCCAGAAAAGTTTTTAACCCAGTGTTTCTCAGACATGGTTGTACTTTGTAATCATGGGATGGGTAGGAGAATTAGACAATGGTGATGTTAAACTTTCACTTTCAAAATGTTTTGATTGTCTTGATATGTGACCTAGGTAAGGCACACCAGATAATTCTAATATTTAGCCAAGTTTGAGGATCAAGGTTCTAACCTTATCAAGTGAGATCACATGAATCCATTTCCCTTTTAACCTTGCTGAGCCTATTGTTTTTTCCCAGTCTACAAATTCTAGTGATTTTTATGGATCTGGAACCTGTCTTCACTTATACCTGATCCAGGTTCATGATTTAAATGCTTTAATTAGCATTTTAGTCACATGTTCTATTTATTCCTATGAAATTGGTGAACTTGCTTTGTGCTATTTGGGGCATGCATCAGAATCACTGGTGAAATTTGGAAAGCAGTCATCTATGCTCTACTTCAGACCTGCTGGTTCTCAGAAGCATGTATTTTACAAAGCTTAGCAAGTGTTTTTATATCCTTGTTGAGTTTCCATTCTTCTTTTGGCTAATCCCATAAACTTACCCAGCTCTCTGTTACCCTCATGCTGGTTTTCTATGCTCTGTACCACTTTTCTCTGGCCCAGTAGTATCTACTAATTATGCTTTCTGACATTATTTGGATAGACCATTTATAAAACAATGTTAATTGGGGGTCTGTAAAAATTTAGCTTCCTTTGTAGCCTTTATGGCTTTCCATGAAATCGGGAGTGTTGTTTCCCCTTTTTCTGGGAACTTTCCTTCTCAAATGTAGTAGTTCGAGTTTTAGTGTGGGATCCAGCCTACTTGCTTCACCAGATTCTTAATGCTTATGAAGTGCTCAGATACATACTGAGTTAAACCTAGTTAGACTCTTGTATACTTAACAGATGGCAACTAGTCTCTTGTTGATAACTGTCTTGTAAACTCAATAGTAAGTAGTTATCAACTGTTGGTCTGTTTCAATGAAGCCTTATATGCCAAATACCAAGAGTTCATTTATTCTTCAGAACAAGCATTTAAGAGGTAGGTAGCATTTCTCTCAATTTTACTTGTCAGGGAACTGAGGCACTGAGATGTTAACTAATTAGCCTACTTTTACTGGGCCTAGTAGTGATGGGGCCAGAATGAAAAGCCTAATCCTGAGTCTCTGAATGTAATCCCAGTTTACAGCCCCATGGATTGGAGTGTCTTGTGTAGCCTCTGCATTTCTAAGGGGAAGGGGAAAGGGTAATTTGATCTACATTACAGGGAAGATGACAGACAGTGTTTTCAAGTACTGTCTTGAATTACTTCGAATTTCAGGTTTATAACCTGGTAGTTCTGACTTAAAAGACATGAAAGACAATTTAGAAGAGAGAGAGAGAAATGCACATAGCTCCTTTATGCCCAACCCCTTTCCCTTAGTGGCTGTCACCATTCTGGCATGCCTCTTCTCTCCCTCCCAGCTTTTATTCATAATATAACTGGATTCCTAATACAGTGGGTTGTAGCAGTCTGTTGGCATTGGGTTCACTTCCCCAGAGTAGACCAATAGCAGTGATTCAATCATTTCTTTGTAGAACATTTAAAAAATTCTTTTTATCTGCACTACTGTGTAAGAATTTTATTTAACAAAGAGGTGGATTTGTAAGATAAATATCTTTCATTGATGAGTTTAGTTTAGCATGCATTTTATCAATAGTTAAGTTCAGTTATGTATTGGGATAGTACCCAGTCAGGTAGTTTCATCTCCCCTCAGGTTTTGGGGTGAAACAAAGTAGAAGGCTGCAAGTTAGCCTTGTAATTAAGTGATATCAAATGAGACTTTGCAGTTAAAGTCTACCTATGTGTGCCTTTCTGTTTCTATCCTAAGAGTCCTTGCATAATTTTTTTTAATATGTGGGATTTGGTGTTTGAGGGGGCAGAGGTTTACTGCACATAGTATTTTTCTGCCTGCCTTCTGATGTTCCTCTGGGTGCTCCAGAAATCAGTCTGCTAATGTTGACTTAAACTAGAGACTGGAATGAGCAAAAAATGAAGAGGAAAACAGAGAGATGGGGTTTTGACTATGTCATAGCTTAAATTTTTCTAAGAAGTAAAGAAAATGATAGTTGGGACAGAGTAGATCCCTTCCACCTAATGTGTGGAAGTTGAGTAAAGCTGAGGGTAGGGAATGAAAATTAATGGAAATAGCAGTATAAAGAAGAGTTGGATAATTATTTAAAACTAAGAATTGACATGTTTTATTGTTTGACCAAATGCTCTTAGAAACAATACATTTCTACCTCATGTACCTGAACATGGACATTATATACCTACTTTTCTTTGTTATGATTAACCTTCAACATTTCTACAAGGTATTTTCTTAAATTGTCCACTAGATTTGGATGCCCTTGCTAGTAAAAAGGATATAAACATTTGCACCTATAATCCTGAGAATGTATTTCATCAATTAAAACTGCAAGTGTGGCACCTTCTGCCATCCTATGGTAGCACATAGAAATTACAGTAATAAGCTTTTCAGTCAATATCTGAAATGCAAAAATCTATCATAGTTTGACAGATCACTGCCTGCCAGTAGCTGGTCCTATACCTGAGACCTGTTCTGGAGAAATTATTCATTTCACAGCTTCATTACCTTAACACAGCTTTTATTATATCCTTATATGTCCTTATATAAAAATAAACATTATAGGAACATAGATTTATGAAACTTGTTTGAGTATTGGCATGGTTTAGCATCCTAAGAGGCAAATCTGAAGCCAGAGACTCACTGCATCTGCCCATCCAATCTGCTGTGGGTATTGTGGTAATGAGAGTCTTTTCCCTAGAAACACGGATGTGGCAAATGGAAAAGACATTGGCTAAGTGTCAGGAGACCTGGATTTTCTCTCATTCTGAAACCACATGAGCAAGTCTGTTAGCCCATGAGTCTCTTTTGTCACCTGTAAAAGTGGAGGTTAGATGCTCAAAATCATTCTGCTCTGATTCTCTGACCTTCTGTCTGTTATATCCTTTCTGTCCTTCACCAGTTTCCTAAGTGTGTCTCCTATCAGGGGACTCTGTGACTCCATGTCTTTGTTCTTAGGAGCAACTTCTCTTCATTCTAGTTTTGCAGGTATTTAGAGTGTTGACAACAGTTGAGGTACAATACAATATTTCTCTGTAGGTGCTGCCATCTAACTTGTGATACATTTACTCCAGCCTGAAAATGGTTCATGTTCAAAATTTTAGGTTCTGTAAAAGCAATCAGTGCTATAATTTATCAGTGTAACTTGAAGTTTGGAAAAATAAATCTTTTTAATATAGGAGGTACTTATTTATCTGAATGGCTAGGAGAAGTACGGGCAAGACTACTCAAAATCTATTGGAGGCAGTTAATGAATGCAGTGAGAAATATAAAAAGAAATGAAATAATCATGGTTATAAGGATGTTTATATTTGCTGGACAGTGATCATCAGTAATTACAGAGATTAGAAGATGGTGTCTGTTGATATTTCTGTGCTTAACCTAAGGTTGGTTTAGTTGTCTTCATTAGGGACTTTAGTAAATCAAAGGGTCTTTAAAATTAACACAAGAATTATTTTTCACTTTAACAGGCTTAGCTGACATTCTGTTGATACACAATGTCTAGTGAAGTTAGCAGCTATCAATTAAATAATCCAATTTCTTGACAACCAACATGTCAGTCAAGTAAATCTATTTGCTGATCTTTGGAGATTAGTTTGTTGAGCAGGGGCTGAGACTAGTTTCAGTAGTGTTTTTCACTTGGGTGTTTTAAAAATATTATATTTGTATTAATGGGCCTACCTGTGAAGATATGGACTTTAGAGAATGGGCTATCTGCTAGAACTGATTATTACAGAGACAAAATTAGTGTTGAGTGCAGTGTTTCATTGCCTTTTCTCCTCTTTAGAACTCTTATCTGTGCTCTAGACCAAATTCTTTACTGTGAAAGGCTCAGAATTTGGATTTTATAGAAATTAATGGTCTTTCCACCATGTGAGGAAAGAATGCTCTTTAGTGACTTGGAAAGCAATAAGATACATGGGAGGCTCCAGTTCTTGCCTCTGTTTACAGTAATTAGTGGCAGGATTATAGTGAAAAGCATGCTAGCTAGGCATATATTTCAGATTTCTGTTGAGAAGTTATTTTGTACGACTTAGGTCAGGGTGATCAACTAGAATTATTTTGCTTGCATTTGTGGTTTTCTTACAAAAGAGGGCCTGTTTTCAGGATGAAGAGCAGTTCTATTTGGACTTCTCCCCGGGTGTTTGGTGCAGTGCAAAAGAACAGAAGAGATTTTGATTGTGTGTGACCAAGCCCTTGTACACATGGATGTCAGCATTGATTTTATATGTGAACCACCAGATGGCAACAGAAAAAGTATTTGTGTAGGGTATAATCTCTGGTTTCCACAGCCAGTTTTTTTTTCTTTTGTGGTATACCACTTATCTATATATTTTTGTTGTTTATAAAATTATTTGGGAAAAGCATGGTAAGTTTATAATAATGACAATGTAAGATCACAATCAGGAATTAGAATAGTGGTACTGTGACACTAGAAAAGGATTTTATTTGTGTGAGTGAATTTATAAACTAACTATTCTCAAAGGGAATGAGTTTCCAGGGATGCAAATTTATCATTAATGATATTGTATACTCATGTTTCTACTCGTACTTTTTAAAATTCAGCATTTTTCAATTCTTGGTGCAAGCTGTGATGATTTGCAAAATGTGAAAGCATGGCTCTTGTGCTAAAGCAGTTCATGTAACACCTTAAAAGGGGGGCATACATGAGTTTACAAACATTGAGCATATTTAATATTTACTGGCCAAAGATATTTATTTTTATTTTATGTGGAATTCATTTTATTTTTACCAATTGGCATAACTTTCTTTTTGAAAAAATGTTATCATCCTGGCTTTTCTAAGCTGTTTTGTTTAGCTAAGTAAGTTAGAAACTCAGTCTGAACTACTTCAGAGAAAAAAGGAACTTTATTGGAAAGGTCCAGAATCATCATAGTGTACCTAGGATACCTTGAAAAGGGGAAATTTAAGATGCAGTTCCATTTCAGATATAGCAGGAGCCCTTATGCTCAAGTGCAAGAGGTTCTGGTTTTGATCCCTAGCACCACAAAAAAACCAAACCAAGTCTTGGGTGCAGACTGTCTTTTGCACCATCTCTCAGTTTGGTGCTGATTCTGTTTTGGTGTCATTCGTGACTGAACATTGTTTTCTCTTGGTGGCTATGACCCAGCTGTTGCTATTCTTTTCATTCCTGTAGCTTCAGATCCTAACATATGGATTTAAAACATTGGTCCCAAGTGCAAAATTTGTCTAATGCTCAGATCTGTGTTTTAAAATTATTATCTTGAGGGGCAAAAAGCATCATTTGTGTTGCTGCACAGGGAATGGGTAGAAGCATCTAGAGTGGATAACTAGGTAAACTAGTTGATGATGGCAGTTGAGGTAGAAGGAAGTTGCAGCTTGGACTATGGTGGTAGTGCTGGAGACAAAGAGAGGTGATGCAGGAGAGAGAGAGAGATTAGGAGCCCCCTCCCAAGGATTGGGTAATGGTCTGGACATGGGAAGTAAGAATAAACTTGAATCATCTGTAGGAAAATTGATACACCTTAAGACCATAATATTAAGTGGAATAAATCAGACACATAGTTAAGTATGTTTCTTGTATATGAGAAATCCAAAGTAAAAATAAAAGGCAATAGGAAATAGGGAGGTAGATCTTTTACAAAAGGGAAGGGGCCTAAGAGGTAGCAAAAGGAGAGGGAAAAGGGAAGTAAAAAGGATTAAGATATGTTATGTACAGGTACCGTCTCCCTATGGTAAATGTATTGTGTACATGTACCAGTAAAAATAATAAAGAGTAGAAAAAGTGTTGAGGTTTCTGGCTTGTATGAGTAGTTGGTTAGTACAGTGATTTACTGAGGTTGGAATTCCATAGTGTGTACAGTGTAGTCCTAATTCTAGTTTTGAATGTATTGATATAATTTTTTTTTTGTATTAGAGATCAAACACAAGGGATTTGCACAGAGCTAAATCTCTAACCTCTCTTTTATTTTTTTATTTTGGACAGGGTCTTGATAAGTTGCAGAGGCAGGTCTTGAATTTGTGATATTCTCCTGCCTCAGCTTCCCGAAGTACTGGGATTACAGGCATGTGCCATCATGCCCAGCTGGTACTAGGGCTAGGCTTTTAGTATAAGGATTTGTGGAAACAATGTTTAAGAGGATGGGCCTCGCATAAAATAAGAATGACTCAGGCACTTGCTTGATGTCATTCCTTGGATTGGGGTGCTTAGTAATGTTTATACTTTATTTTTCTCATTCCTGAATAATCATATGATAATTGTACCCATGTCATAATATCTGTTGTGAGGCTTGATGGATGTGATTGTAGGTAAGGTGTTTTACTCGTTATGTACTATACACAGCACACAACTGAAAATGTAGGTGTTGCTATTGTTATTTACAGTTTGGTGAACAGGAATCATACCTTATTACTCTCTCCCTCCAAATCATTAGCAATTAATGAGCCACTGTAGTACAAAGTGGGAGTATGAACAGCTGGCATGACTAAAGAAGTATTATATTGATAATAATGTGGTTGTGATTTATTGGATAAATTGTGTGGGGAGAGACTTGAGCAATGGGAATGATTTAGGGAATGGTTGAGCAAATATACAAATAATAGTTGAGCTTGGGTAGTTATTGGGATAGAAAAATTGGGACAGTCTGTATTACTGCAGATAGGGAATGAAAATAAGGACCAAGAAAAAAGCCACTGGATTTATTGATTAGGAGGGAAATAGTGATGTTTTAAAACATACTTCTCTGGAGTTCTGTGAGTCAGTATGTGTTCTCATACTGAGGAAATTCTCAAGCAAGGAAAACTACTGAGGCATTTGGAATGCATAGGGACAAAATGATCCTAAAATGCCTTGGGAGTACTTATTTTTTGTAAGTTTGAAACCTGTTCTTGAGGTTGGAAAAAAATGTGGGCTGTTGTCATTTAGCAAATGGTGTTCATCACAGTTGTGTGAAGTTACTTTAATTATATATTTTATGACTACTGGAAGTTTCTAGCAGGATTGCTGCCAGAGGACTTAAATTCTTACACCACTATAAACACAGAGAAACTGTGGACAAAATTTAGCAAGAACAGGCAAAAGTATTCTTGGGCTTGAAAAGACCAGGATGTTCCCAAGTGCCAGAAATGAGAAGCAAATTTCATGCAAGCTGAGTAATCAGGAGCTCCAGGCCAGATCCAGCCACAGGCCTCAAGGGAATGAAGGGGGTGTCCTAAGGTATGGAGTCTTCCGAGAATAGCAGGAGACTTGTGTTAGGTGCATAAAGTTGGAAGTTCGAGCTGAGGTCACCCGCCATAAAACTATCTGTGAAAAAAGGACTAGATAAACCTTGCCTACTAGTCTAGGAAATTGCAAGGAAACTTGTTTCCTTCTTAAGGTACTGATAATAAAAAAGAGGCAGTTTAAAACTAAGGCTGCAGCTCACAACAGGGATAGGTTGAAATTTAACATTTCTTGTAGTACAAGTAACTCTCACACAGAGAAATTAGCACAAAATCTGGCCTAGTAATATGAAAACCAATAGAGCCCCCAGAAGTAAGTGTGAAACTGTCTTGCAGAGGAGATTAAAAACCTAGGACTATTGTGGAAGAAACAACTCATGCTAAAGATGAGCTTGAAATAAAAAAATGGCCCCATCACACAAGGAAGTGAAGGTAAGTCAGCAGATGTTATAAATAGGAAAATTAGTTCTCCAGGAGGTAAAGATGATGGGATGTATGAAAGAGATTGCTTGTTGAAAATTGTTAGAGGTGAAAGAAGTAAGACTATAATGAAAGAAAGGATTAGAAAAGGAACATGTAGTTTTGGAAAAAAAACAAAAAGAGCTTCTAGAAATGAAAATTATGATCATTAAATTTAAATAGTAACCTCAGTGGGCAGGTTAAACAGCCAAATTGATATACTTGAAAAAAAAACTATTGATTTTTAAGGGGATCTGAGGAAATTGCTTGGAATAGAGTACATGAGGAATAAAAAGATGGAAAACAAGTCGAGATTCATGAACTTTATAATAAAAAAGTACAGTATTATCTTGTATGTGCTTTTAGAAGAGGAAATAGAAGATACAGTGGCCTAAAATTTTCACTGCAAGGCCTGAGTTCCTAAGTCCAGAAGCACAGAGAATTCCAAGCAGAATAAGTCAAAATTAGTGTCTGGACAGGTTGCAGGTGAAATGCTAGAAAATAAGTCAATGCAAGTAGATGAGACAAGTAGATGTCTAGACTGGCAGATGTTTTCTGTAGAAGATGATTGTCTTCAAAGTACTGAGGTGAGAAAACCCCAATCTAGAAGTATATATCCGTCTCAGGTAATGTTCAAGGATAAGTGTGAAATAAGAGAGTTGTGACCATTCATAGACTTTTGCTGGAGGTTCTGCTATGAAGTTGTACTTTAGGAAGAGAGAAATAGAACTTGAAGGAGAGAGCATGTACTTAAATGATAGGTCCCTTAAATTTACTCTGTCTCATGATTTGAGAACAGTGAGTACAGTTGTCTGCCCATATATATCCGTGGGTTCCACATCTATGATTTAGCCAACTACACACTGAAAATATTCAGACACGAGGAATAGCATTTTTTATTGGTACATTATATATACACATCCAATTACACTCCATATAGAGAATTTGTACCAGTATATGACATAATTCTAATTTTTCCCCCTCCCCTACCCACTCTGCCTTCCCCCACCCTATATACACAAGCATTATTTCCTTTTTTAACTATCGTTTTTTTCTTTCTTCATTATTTACTCCTAAACCTCATTACCCTTCTAATATTCACTATTTCACAATATCATCATGCATTCTAGAACACATTTATAACTTCAGTTTCTCATATCAGAGAAAATATATGATATTTACACATCTGTAACCTATTTATTTCACTTAAATGAGTGTGTTCTGAAGGTATGTCCATTTGAGTATAAACGATTCAGTTTCATCATTCTTTATGGCAGAGTAATGCTCCATTTTATTTAAAAATCACATCTTCTTTATCCAGTCTAGAGTTGATAGGTATTTGGGTTGTTTCCAAAATTTAGCTATAAAAACCTGAGCTTCTATAAATATGGGTGCACATATGTTGTGGTGATATGAATCTTGTAGGAATAGCTTCTTTTTAAATTAAATTCTTTTTTTTTTTTTTTTTTTTTTTTTTGAGACAGGGTCTCACTTTGTAGTTCAGGCTGGCCCTGAGCTCACTATGTAGCCCAGGCAAACCTCAAACTCAGCAATCCACCTGTCTCTGCCTCTCAAGTGCTGGGATTACAGATGTGAGCCACCACGCCCGGCATTGTGGTATGTGGTATTGATTGCTGTTGGGTGTGAGTTACCATGCCCAGCATTGTATGTGGTTACCGGGATTGAACTCAGGGCCTTGAACTTGTGAGGCAGGCACTGGAACCACTGAGCTAAATCTCTGGCCCCTTTAATTAAATTCTTTATATATACATACTATAGACAGTTCACAATCACACTCAACATTGGGGAATTTGTACCAGTATATGACATGAGTTAATTCTCATTTTTACCCATATCCCTACCCACCCCACAACCCCCACCCCCTTTATACATATGCTTTCTTTTTCTTTTCAAATTATATTTTTCCCCTGCATTATTTTCCCCTTCCAGACTCCCTTAGTGTATTTCCTGTTTCACAAAATCTATCATACATTCTAGAACTCATTTACATCTACAGGTTCTCATTCCAGACAAAATATATGGTATTTACATATCTGTAATCTATTTATTTCACTTATTAGTGTGTCCTCAAGGTGTGTCCATTAGGAATAGCATTTTTACTGAATTTGTACAGATGTTTAGTCCATGAATAATGTAGCTTAACAGTTAGGTACATAATATTTCTTTTTTTTAATTGAATTCTTTATTGGTACAATTTATATACATCTCACAATCACATATAACAGTGGGGAATTTGTACCAGTATATGACACAAGTTAATTCTCATTTTTACCCATATCCCTACCCACCCACACCTCCCCACTCCCTTTATACATACTCTTTTATTTTCTTTCTGAATCATATTTATTCCTTCCCCTCATTACATTCCCATACCAAATTTTCTATGGAAATTTCCCACTCTATAAAAGCTGTCATACTTTCTGCAGCTCATTTGCATCTACAGGTGTTCATGTCAAAGAGAAGATCCGGAATTTGCCTATCTGTGATCTATTGATTTCACTTATTAGTATATCCAGGTGTCTCCATTTGCACCTAAATGGATTGATCTTGTCATTCTTTATGGCAGAGTAATACTCCATTTTATTTTTAAAAAACCACATCTTTATCCACTCTCCAGTTGATGGACATTTGGGTTGTTTCCAAGACTGAGCTATCATGAACTGAGCTGCTATGAACAAGGGTGTACATCTGTCTTTCCAATGTGATTTTTAAAATTCTTTTGGGTATATTCCTAGCAGGGGG
>PVIC010008780.1:0-47462 GCA_004025085.1 Thryonomys swinderianus
GAATCTGGGTCCCATGATTATTCTAATTAAAATAAGGAGTTATTACTACATGTAATTACATAGTTAATTATGAGGAAATATGAGAACAGAATTATACAGCTAAAGTTAAACTAATTAAAGTAAGTATAGGTCAGGGTATGAATCTATTACTTCCACCAGAAAAGTGACAGATACAGTACATTCTTTTATAGCATTGTCATATTTAATCATTACCATTAATTAAAGATGGAATTACCTTTATTTTTTGCTTTTCAAAGATAAAATTCTTTTAGTATGCAAACAAGCCAAATACTTATTTCTGTCAACTGCACAATTGCTGTCTCCATTTTATCCTTACTGAAGTTGCTAGACCATACTAGAGATAAGGCTAAAAATCTACTTGGGATTTGCAGATCTCTGACCAGGATACCTCAAAATGCTCCCAGATCAAATTCAGAAATGGGTCACAAGCTGACTAGATAAGAACTCTGAGGCATCCCTGGCCCCTGGTTCTTCCAAACCTCAGTGGGAGCTGAATGAGGACATCAGGTTTGGGTAGGAATTATAGTGGACCAGTCACACTCTCTCTAAGTGCCACCTAAAACTACCAGGTCCTCAATAAAACTGGGTGATTAGCTGACTTCATCTTCTGACTTTCCTCCCAGAATAACTGTTGGGTGAGATCTGCATGCACCTCTTCCTACTAGGTGGGTGGCTGGGCTTGGGAAAGAAGAGGCCTTCCACGGACACAGGAGAAACCTCCTCCCAGTTGACAGAAAGAAGCAAATAGTGGTTTAGAAAAAATTCCAAAAATTGCTGAAACATGATTACAGGCTGTCACTAAGAAATGAGGAAGGAAGGGCTTTCTTTTCGACTACAGGGTATACAGCTCTCCAGGCAGAAATTATTATTTTATATTTGGGCCGACTGTTGTCTGTAGGCCTTTGAAATGTAAAAAGCAATAACACCTTAAGTACCTGGTATGACTCACACAGCTTTGCGGGAGATTATACAGGCCAGCTATGCAAACCAGTCTCCTAACTTTATGATATCTGGAATTTCATGTTTCTGGAGTCACTGCCATCAGATACTCTGAATGCCAGCTCTGGACAGACACTGGGAATGGTAGGATCACATGGTGTAAAGCTACATGGGTCTCCTGGGGCTCATCAGCTAGATAAAAGGTGAGACCACGCAACAGTAAACCCACCAGTTGCACATGCTAAGCTAAAATGGACAATACAAGCCATAAACCATCCTGATATTCAGAGGATTCAGAGGCCAGGCAGGAGGAGGCTTTCCAGAGAAAGGAAAATAGAATGTATGAAAAAATGCGTACGCTCAAAAGAACATGGTTTCGCTCTACAAAATGTAGAACTTGGGGAAAAAAAGTAGAACTTGGTTGCAGTTTAAAATTTGCAAATTAATATTCTGCTATTTGGGAGAGTAGGGAAGTAAATCATCTACAGTAAAGACAGCCTGTGATGACGTTTAAGACTTATCCCGTGATCGATTTGCACACCTCGCTCTGTACTACCCCTGCCTTTTGAAATAGCTGGAGCACAGTAAGAACATGTTTCTCCACAGGTCCCACACCTCAGATCTAAGCAACTGTGATTTAAAATATTCCAAGAAAATGTTTACATCTGTAACTGAGCATGTGGAAACTTTATTCTTGTCATTAGTTCCTAAACAATATAGTTATTTCTATAGCATTCACCTTTTATTAGGTATTGGGAATAATTTAGAGATGATTTAAAGATACAGAGGGAAGTGCAACGATTATCTGCAAATCCCACGCCATTTTATATAAGGTACCAGGGGATGGAAGGGGTTGGGGCCCACCAGGGTCCTGGAACCAATCTGCAGAAGCTACTCAGAGGTGACTGACTACGTGCAGGCCACCTGCTGAGCCATCATGGCCAATGAACTTCAACCATAACTGTGGGTGTCTTGAAAATAATGAGCTGAGAGAAAACAACCAGACAGAGATGGATACATACTGTATAATTCTACTTACACTGATGACCTAGAATAGGCAAATTCAGAGACAGAGAGTAGATTCAAGGTTACCAAAGGCTGCATGAGGGGAAAAATGAGATGCACCACTAAGAATTATAGGTTTCTGCTTGGGATAATGAAAACATTTTGGAAGTAATAGTGATGGTTGCACAGCATTGTAATATAATGAATGCTACTGATATGTGTACTGAAAATGCTTCAGAGAGTAAATTGGACGTTTTCTATATATTCAGTCACAGCTTACAGAATGGATAATGTGATATGTTGGAAATCATTGAATTGCACATTTTAAATGGGTAAATTGTGTACAGTGTGAATTATATCTCAGTAAAACTGTTAAAAAGAATCTAAAATGGGTACAGGAGTAGAGGTAGACAGGAGGAAGAATGCCTAATGATCTGTAGCAGAACAAGGTAAGTATGGTTGGCAGCATATTACAAAATAGCCAGGGGAGAGGATTTTGAATGCTCACAATACAAAGAAATGACAAATTTGGAGGTGATGGATATGAAAACTCCTTTGATCTCCTATCACACATATAAATATGTATTAAAAATATCACACTCAATCCCATATGTACAATTATAGATCAAAAACATCAAAGCTCTTTATGTATTGATTTTTAAAAGCTCTTACCTGTTAGCAGATTACTTTGTTATCTTGAAAGATTCTGAATGTGGCTATAGAAATTGACCGCATCTGCCAGGAGGGTATGGGTAGGAGGAAGGACGCTGGGCTAAGAACCTGAGAAAAGTGAGTCCAGGTCTTGCTCTACCATCCCATTGGCCACAGTTCTGAGCTACTGAATAATCAGCTTCCCTGGACTCTTTCCTCATCTATGAACAAAGAATCAGGTGCTTGATTTTTGAAACACTATGAGTCACACTTTTTACTGCATTTACAAATCATTAATAATCCTCAGGCAGTTTAGAACACAGAACAGTCTTCTATGTTTGAGAAGCCTTGTTAAATGATTAAATTATTCTCTTGCAGTCAATATTTATTAGACTACTTTAAATAATTTCTTGGCTTGATTCCCCTTTTTTTTTTCTTTTCAGTGCTGGGCCTCAAATCCAGACATGCTAGACAGGTGCTCTACCACTAAGCCATGTCCCCAGTCTCATGGCTCGATTCTTGTTGAACACAGTCAATTAGCCTGAGAAGCATGATGGGAAGCCGCCAGGCACAAAACAAAACAAAGAGGAACTTTTAGTTTTGTTATATCTTAAAGTAGGTTAGCTACAGAACACAGTATCAGTTAACTAGAAAAATGTCTAAAAAATACTGCTTTTCACACACACTTGTTGGAATGAAACAGTTACATTTACTGCTTGGGAAACTCCTGGCTTTGGGTCAGATAAGAGCGTTTCGAAGGGCAGCTAGCCAGCTCCAAAATCCCCCGGGAGTTTGTTACTTCTGGGCACAGACTTGCATCCTCAGCTGGCTCCCTTTCTTTCCAGTTTCTTTCCAGTCAGTCAGCAAGACCAAAGAGTTCTCTAGGTATCATTAAGAAGTCCAAGGTCTAGACAGAAGAGATTGAAGTCAGGGATTTCAAACAGTATTTTATTCTAATAAAATTATGTTTCAGAAAAGGACCACAATAACATTTTGAACCAACTTAGTAAGAGAGTTACATATCTGTCATAGTTTTACTGCTGCCTCAAAACAATAGTAACAAAAAGGAAAATAAAAGTAATTAGTGGAGAACCCAGAAGCTAACTACTTTTGGCATTTCCCCTATCAGAGGCATGATATGATTTAGACTGAAAGGTGCCAAATCAGAACACTTTTTCTATCTTACTAGGTAAACACAGATATCACCAAACAGGTGTTCTACCTTCAAATACAAGCTTCTGAAGTAAAACAAGGCAGGAACTATTAAGTATCTTTTTCCATGTGAATATTAAGTCTTTGATGACCAGAGGAAAATAAACACCCCATAAGTGAGTTAGTCACAATTTATAATAATCCAAGAAAGAAAAACAGACTCTAGAGTTATCAATTCTACTGGGGGGGGTTATAAACTCATAATTACCTCCCCAAATCCTCCTGAAAAAAGTCAGTCAGTCACACTGTAGCGTCACAAGCTTACCCTGAATCCGGATTCCACCTTGTCTCTGTGGGACAGGGAGTTTTGACTTGGCCCTTCGAGGGGAGCTTCGATTCCTCCACCCTCTGACCAGAGCGCCCACCATGGTGGCTGACAGCATGGTCCCAGCAGCTGTGGTCCTGCTGGGGCTGGTGGGCTGCCAGGTCAGGCTGCCCTGGCAGGAGGAGCGTGTCCTCCTTGAAGGTGCTCCACCCAGGCCAACAGGCCCGGGCAGCTCCTCCCGCCTCCACCCTCCACCCACATCCTTATCCTCTGGTATTGTGAGACCTCCCTCAGGAGGCCCAGGGAAAGTTTGGGAGATGAGACAAGAAAAAACTGACAGCAGCAAAGATAAAAATGAGGGCTAGGGATAGAGGCAATTCAGCAAAGAATGGTAAATGTTAGGAAGTGTCAGTCTCCTTTATGTGAGTGTTTTGATTTCAACAGTCAGAGGTGACTGGGTGAGGGTGGGGGTGGCAGGTAGCTGTATACCTATCTGTCTTTTCTTGGCCTGTTTTCTCTCCCTGTAGTTTCTCCAAAGATAACCATTTTTCTACACACACAGAATTTGTTTACACTACATGGAAGGTATTACTAATGTTCTGTGTTTCCACTTCAAGAGTTATACTGGCTTTTGAGGATGAAGAAAGTTGGTTAAGAGAGGAAATAAAAATTCACAACCACTTAAACTCTCAAAGCTTTTGTAAAAACTGAGTTGCTTTCAATGGCCTAATTGCCTCTGTTACTGCGGTAGCTGGAGGGGCCTTACCCTGACTGAATAGGTGGTACCTGAGAAACATTCACGTGACACACTGTTCACAGATGCCTCCTACTGGTCGGGATGCCAGGTATGCACTAGTGAGAGACCTTTGCTCCTATCAGAGTGGTAGGAGGGACAAGTGGTTTCAGAAAGTTCCAGAATCCCTAACATGTCTGGATGCTATATTCATTCAGCCTATGTGGTAAAGACTAAGACTGAAATAATTACAGGGTTTGTACTTACTTACTGTCATTATGACTTTCATGACTACGAAGTACAATCCATACCTGATTTCATCTTTTTTCTTCCTTCCCAAATTTTATCATATTTAATTTAGTGAGAATAGGACTACTTCTGCAAGAAATGGGCAGACCCCCCCCAAGCCTCCTAAAATTGACCACTTTTTTGAAACAAAGGCTAAGTTTACTAAAAGTGTTATAAGGATACAAACTCTACATATTAAGTTGACTTTTTCCTCTATTATTTTGACCTTTCCAAAATGAGAAAAGCTTTGGCATCATTGTAGATAGAGGGAAAGTAGAAACAGAGAATGGGAATTTAAAATGGTGGAAGAGAAGAAAGCAGGTGGCTCTCTTTCCATCACACTTGACACTCAGGCTGGGACCCAGATAGTGTCTGATCATGGGGAACCAGGGCAGCACGTGATGAGAGGTACAATCCAATCCCTCCACATGGGCTGCATCTCCTTCCTTTTCGTAGTGTTTCCTCTTTCCATGGGCATATCCCTGTGCCACAGTTGGCTGAGCTGAGCTGAAAGGTGCAGGGAAGCGCTTGGCATGACCGCGCACAGGCAATGCCACATGCCTTTTAGGGAAAAGGGCAAAAGGCCTCCAGCAATCTCAGTCTGCTGTCGTATGCAAAGCAAAGTCACAAAGACAGGCCCAGCCTGTCTTTGGCTGGGGCCACTCCCTGCTGGGGTAAAATGGCCTTTAGAGAAGCATGGCAGTGGACCCGGGAAAGGGCTCAGCACCATCTCAAGGCTTGAGGGGGACAGGACCAGGAGGTGGGAATCTGAAATTGTTTCTGTTTGGAGCTTTGTGCTCTGATGTAGAGGGGTAGAGTGGGGTATGAATGGCAAGTTAGGGATTCCAGGAGAGGCTCTAACAAGACAAATCAAACCCTGCACTGGACCCATCTGCAGGGGAACGGTAGAGAAAACACAGTAATGCTGAAAGCGAAGGATCAGGGTTAAGATCACAGAGAATTATTACTAACATTTTTCCTATTGGGCTGTCTTCCAAGTACCTGATTAGTACTGCTGCTACCTGTCTGCTGCTAACCATCCCCAAAGGCTAATCAGAAGTCCAAGACAGGATGCATAGGACTTGTGGCCAAAGCCATTATGAAGTCACAACAAACTGCCCAAATTCAGACTCTGAGATGCTCATAGAGCCCCCTGTTGGCAGATGATGCCTGGGAATCATGTGATACAGTATGTGAGAGAGGAAGAAGCTAAGTGGAGCCCTGCATTCCTTGCCAAGTGTTTGTGCTCTCACCACCCTGGGCACCAAACGGTACTTCTCACACCTGTTGGGATCACTGTTTTGTGTTCCCTCCCAGACCCAACTGGGCATCAGAAATACTTGAGAGGGGAAGAAGGAGGAATAGAAAGAAGGTGCTTGTCACCACTCCAACAGCACCGTGGTGGAAGGTTGCACCTCCCACAACCCCTTGTTTTGCTCCCCACCAGACCTTCTCATGATGCCCATAGTGCCCTGCCAGTGATGTTCTGGCCCAGGTGGTGATATGTCAGGCAGCAGCAGTGTCCTGTACCCTCTACCCCACAAATGATGATTCCATCTTTGTGCCAGACGCTTCACTTCCTGAATACACCGAGAAGAAGCCTTTGTGTGCAGAATCAATTCGGGTTCAACAGCAGCATGCACATTCTGTGCCCTTCGCTTGCTGATGACAACAGGTGTCCAAAGTCCCCTCCCCCTCCTCCCAGGAAGCTGAGCAATGACCGACTGATGAGAGAAACATGGGCAGGAAGAGGAAGCAGAGTAACGTCCTGCCTGTGAGGTCAACCCCACCCTTCCCCCTCGTCCAAACACACTTCCCTGAAGAGACCCCAGTACTGTGAGCTGCGTTCCTCCCCCAGCTGCAACGGAAAGCTGCCTGACGGCGAGCACATGAGGTCATTTGCCCCCTGAATTGGTCTAATTATAAGCTACCCCTCCTCTCTTGCAAAGGGACATGTGGAGGACGGAAACACACTTTTCCTTCAGACAGGATATCCAGAAACTCAGCTTCACTCTGAGGGCCCCGAAGGGCCAATGGAGTTCATAACTACTGTTATGTAAATATCTGCCTCAAATTTCCTACAGTGCCTGTGAATTAGAATTTATCTTCGAGGTTTCAAAAACATTCACTCTCTCCAGAGGACACAGGCCAAATTGGGCCATTATTTATCTCCTTTGTCATCTCTTAGGACCTAACATGGCTCTGGGCACTCGAGCACACCTGGCCAATGCACGTCCAGTTGTGATGACAGGGTTGTCAACTGGGACAATACGCACTAAGCCACTGGAATTAAGTAGGACTTCCCTCTCTGTAGCAAATATTTGACCTCCTCCTGTGAAGGGCGGAAGGAGCTGCTGAGACAGGGTGGGGCGATGCGGATATAGTATGGCCCCTCAGTCCAGAGATTCCTGTCTATCTGGCTGGTCTTAAGTGAACCCCTCTCAATGCTTCCCTTAGGGGCAGGAGTCAGGAGTAGACTCGCAAGTGTTCAGGGGAAACTGACATAAGAACGGCCGAGTTCTTCTGCTCATCTGGCACAGGGCTGCTGCTGGGAGCACCTGTTTTGTTTCTGTTCCTGAGGTCTCAGTTGGCCACGCGAAGCTCTGCTCCTGAGGGCTGCCCTGCTTGGGCCACCAGGTAGGGAAGGCTCCTGGCTGAGCTCAGTTGTGTGGCTGCCACATGCCCACAGATGCAAGACACAGCCTTCACCCTGGCTGCTTCCTGTGTTTCCTGCTCTCGATCGAGTTCAAAATCTGCATAGGAAGGAAAGGGCTTTGTTGTTTGGACCCCGAAGCCCCCTGGCAGACTGGCTCTCAGACTGTTGTCCCAGGAACCGCACAGCTCCTGAAGATTGATGCTTCTGCCTGGTGCTGCGCTGTGGCCGTGGGTCATTTGTTTTTACCTTGCGAACTGTCTTGTGCTACAGCCGGCAGTCTCAGGCTGGCTTTCACTGTGGCCTGGTGAGGAGCTTGGGTGTAGTCTTTGCTTTGGCAGCAGATTCAGCTAAGATGACTTTGTCGTTGATGAGCAGCTCATTCCTGGTGCTAGGTATGCAGGCGGCACAGCCCTCACAAACAGGCTCGGGTCTGGCAATAGGCAGATGGCCGGGTGGCCTCATAGTGGAGTGGGGGCGGCTCTGTAAGGCAGGCCCCCATGGGTGACCCCTGGCTTATACAGGTGTACGGTTGCTGAAGCAGGTGCACTGGAGCAAAGCATCAACACTTGGAAAAGGAGTCTGTATTTATAGACTGTTTAGACATTGGGGGTGGAAAATATTGACGCCAGTAAATGCAACATACATTGCTGAGTAAGCTTTAAATCCTTGAGGCTTTAAGTTACAACCGTCAGGCTGTCCAGTAACACTCGATAAGTGCTGCAAATTCCACTCTGCTTTCAAGGCCAAGAGGAAACTGAGGAAGGGCAAAATTAAGACACAGGTGGCTCATTTGCAGGTCTGAGTCTCTTCATACTAAACAGCCTTGCATCAACTCTAGATCACTGGGTTCTCTCATTTGCATTCTGCTGAGACTCTGCTCTGGACTTGGCAGTGGTTTTTGGATCAAAGGACTGTGTTTGGGTAGAACAGCTGTTCATGGGTAACTGCTCCAGGGCATGGCAATAAAACCCGTTTCGTATGTTCGGAGGATGTGGAGCTATTGGTATTTTTATAGTTCTCATCATGAAAGATAGAGAAAATTCAATGATACTTTTCCTAAAAAGGCAAAGAAAAAGGCGAGACACAGTCATTTCTCTTTTGTGATACTGACCACAGCTCAGGCTGAGTGGTTCTGAATAGGATGTCAGGAAACAGTCACTAAGTACTGTGCTAACATGCTTACACCATAGTCAGGGTCTTGAAGAGAGCACGGGAGAAAGTCAAGGGAATACCACTGCATGCTTGTACTCATAGAAACCAATCTCTGCAGGCTGAATTTGCAAATTCACATTTACATGGATTCTGGTGCACACCAGCATTACCATCCATAGATGAGGGCTCCCAAGAGCGTCTCATTTCTGTCTGCCTGAGGGTGGGAAAATGCGCCCATCCAGCCTCTCCTCTATGATGTCTTCCCCCTGACTCTTGCTGCAAAAACCTCCAGCAGTTCTCTCCAGCAGTTCTCTTCACTTTGAGGATAAAGGTCACAACTGGGTTGGTTGTGCCCTGCATCTTCACTCTTCCCGAATCACTCCAGTCTGGTTTGCTCTCCCTGTGCCCCCGCCCTAGCGGCTCTCCACAAGATGATGCCACCTAAGCCCATCTGCCTAACCCAGTATATATTGGTCTCTTTCTCTTAGAATGTATTAGCAGCATCTGCAGCTCTGAGCTTCTGCTTTCTTCTTGAAATTCTGCCTTCCCAGGGAGACCACAGCCTTCTCCAGTCTTGGTTTTCCTCCTGCTTTTCCTGACATTCCACCCTTGAACCATTGGCCAGTAACCCAACTGGTGTCTCTGTTATTAGTCCAACCTCTGAGCACCACATGTGTACACCCAAGTGACGGATTACTCAACGTCTTAGCTTTGAAGCTTCACAGAAAACGGAAATGTGATATATCCAAAATGAAACACATTCTTCCTCCCAGACTGAGCCACTATCACTCGTGGGACTCTGCCAGCCAGAATATTAGTTAGCTTTTATAACTTTTCTCCTTCCTCTGGTATTCAAATCATTACTGCCTCCACCCAGCTTTTCAACTTTGTTCACTTCTTAACTTGGCCTCACATGACACCTAATTTTCTCCCCTTCTACCCTGCCCATTTTCTAACTGTATTAATCAAACAGTATTCTCTGGGAGGCCAAGGCTATCACACTAGGATCTTCCAAACTGCAAGGCACCTCACCCCTACTCCATTCACTGAAGACTCTCGCATACTGTGTCATATTTCTATAACAATGATCAAATCCTTTAACTTGGCCCCTGATGCCCACCACATCCTGAATCCTGCCTCCATGCTTCTTTACCAGTCTTTTCTTTCAACCCTTCCAGACTCATTACTCTTCCCTAGGTTTTTCCAGGGCTCATGGTTTATCCACATAGCTACTACTACTTTATCAGATCTCAGCTCACAACAATGCCTGTAATTTTTTCCTTTCAGATATTTATAATTTTCAATGACAGTTTGGATTCTAGCCATCTCTCCTACTAGTCTAACTTATAATAATGACTATAGGGAGCAGAATTTCTTTTTCTTTTTTTCCCCAGAGCCTGGACTGGTTGGTGCCTGGAACACAGCACATTCTCAACAAATGAATGAATGAATGAATAACTATTGTGAGCTGGGGACTTTGGTATAATTACCATATAAGATATTTTTATCATCTATGTTGTGATTTCTTAAAAGCATGCTATTGTTTATAATTGAATTCTATGTTCTGATAAAAAAGCAGCCCATAATTTTCAGATCATTCCCATGGGAAAGAACCATCTGTTTTATGATACTTATAGATTCTTCAAAGACAGTACTGAGACGAAAAGACAGATGGCTACATTTCCATCCTACTTAGACTGAACATTCACACCTATCTGCTCCCAGAAATTCCTCAATGCTGGAGGCGGCCCTAAAACTTGAGATATCTAACGAATAACCAAATAACTCTTTGCAGCTTACTATTCACAATAAGATTAAAATACAGGTACTATAGCTTTAAAAACTGCTAAACTTTTCATTATTAAGAACAAGAATTTAGGAGTAATGGCAATGAATAGAAGAATCTTACACCAAACCTTTAAATTACAGGGAAATATGATCTCCTTTTATCAATTCTATATCAAAGTAGGGCAAGGCTACTTTACCATAGTAAGGTACCTCCTTTTATATATGCAATTTAATAAGCATTTGTTTAGCACAGCGATTTTTTGAAATTATTCATTAATACTTCATACTTTTGTTTTTCTGCAGATTTCCTATTTTCCCAAAACTTACTAGTTTAGAATTAATTGTTATTCAGAAATTTCAGGCTTTAAAACCCCAGTACTGGGTCAGAGATTCAGCTCAGTAGTTCTGGCACCTGTCTAGGAGGAACAAGGTCCCTGGTTCGATGCCCGGTAATCACATACAATAAAACTGGGCATGGGGACTCATACCCACCAGCAATCAGTACCACACACCACAATGCCGGGCATGGTGACTCATGCCTGTAATCCCAGCACTAGGGAGGCAGAGGCAGGAGGATTGCTAAATTAGAGGTTTGCCAGAGCTACACAGTGAGTTCAGAGCCAGGCTAAACTACAAAAGTGAGACACTATCTCAAAAACAAAACAAAACAAAACAAAAAAACCAAAACCCCAGTATCATTGGCAGCTTAATGTAAGACTTAATTAAAAATTAATTAATTAATTAGTTAACTAACTTATTTACCTACTTATGAACTGCAGTACCGGGGACTGAGACTGAACTCAGCACCTTGTGCTTATCAGGTAGGTGTGGTGTCACTGACCTACAGCCCCAGCTCTGAGATTCACATTTAAAAGGCTCTTGGAAATATTTTATCTTTACTTCATATACCCATTCACTGGCTCATGCATGGTAAGAATAGGTTCCCAACAAGACCCCCATATTTGGCAGTTGGAAAGAAGCATCTGCTTTAGGAAAATCTTTGTTATTGGCAACTCTACCCTGAAACTTGAACCCTATAAAATTTTAGAGCTTTACATTAAATTGGTGCAGAGCTTGAGCCAGAGAATGTGCCAATCTCTCTCTCCCTTCTAAAAAGAGAATGTGGATTAATTACAAGGCGCTGACTGACTTGGATTAGCCTTTATCCCTGCCTGCACAAAATTAATTCCTACCACTTACATCAATTAGACTGGGTCAAGATGGGTAATTTGGGCTGAACCTAATATAAAAGCATCTGTTTAGTCGGAGTCTGGAGTTAACAGGGACCTATTAAGAGAGTTATGAATGGCATAAGGAGTTAGGTTTCTCCTTGTTCTCTTTATAGAACTACTGCTGCTTTTTCAGGCACTGGGGAATTGGGTGTTTGCTGGGAATAGTTTAAAAACTCCTGATTCCAGAAAGTGGAGAAGCACATTTAACTTTTTGCTGCATTTTGTCTTTCACCTCAGATAATGCTGACGTTAAAAGGGACATTTAAAGAGTTACAAACACTAGCTATATTAAAGACCTGAATCGAAAAACATTTATAAAGCTTCCTTTACTCTTGTCTAAAATAGTTCCTACTATATGTTTTCATTCATGAACAGTTAGCAAATTGATTTTCCAGTAAACAGCATTTCACATGCTGGGATAGGAGTCCTTTGATCCTAAATGCTGTCTTGTTGGACTTTCCCTTCACCTCTAAGTGCACCGGCCCTTTCTCTGGATGCCCCTGGACTTTCCTACCCCTCTTCCTCTTCTCTGTGGCTGGAAGCTCCCACATGTAATGCCTTAACCCTGTTCTAGTTCTGCAGGTGGCAAGGCGGTAACCATTGAATTCTTACACATAATTTTAAATGGTTATTGCTACTATTCTTAATAAAATTACATAGTACTATGATCAACCACTTAGGGACTAAGCACACTGATCTATTTTATCCCAAACTAAATGAAAAACAGACTGTTCAGATATCGGATTTCAGATCTCAGGATTTCTCTTTCAGTAGACATAGCATGTGTAACAGTGTCATAGAGAATGTAGGTGGGTCTAACCTGTGGCAGGGACCCTGCACCTTGGATATTTTCCTTCTGTATTATATTTTGTACTAGTGGCCATATTTTTTATTGTTTTTTAAACTTGATTCATCCATCATTTCTAGGTATTTGATCACTGTATCTCCAAGAAGTGTTTTTACGTAGTTTCATTTAGGCTATTTAAATTTTCACTTAGGCTATTTTATTTTTAATTTCAATCTTCTCAGATTTAAATAATCCTTTGTGCTTATTTTCTTACCAAGAAAAACGAGTTTTATCATCCAAGAGGCCAGAATAAAACTATGTAAATAAAGTGTAAAGACTATTGATGCCTACATGTCCTGTAAATGTGAAATACAAATGGGGAGGTCGTAGGGCCAGGTTGTCCCTCAGGCCAGCCCCGCTGGAGACTGCACAGCGCAGGTAGCGAAAGCTCTGCCCTGGGCTCTAAAGGACCCGGCTATGACTCCCTGTCCTGCTGCTTGTGATTATGTGACTGTGGCTAAGTTTTGCATCCTGCAAGTCAGCCTGCTGTGGACTGATAAATGGTGCAATGGAGAATGGCTGAGGGGAATGGAAGACCTCACTCTAGATCTCTCACTGCAGAACCGTGCAGGAGAAGGTCAAGTTCACGCAAAGTGCTTCCCCCTCACTGTCCGCGGGCATCGGCCAGTCTGTAAAATACTGCCTTGCTAGTCCCCGACTTTGATTTGCACACACGATTTGCTATGCATTCAAGCAGCAAACTGTTCATGACCTGCATGAACAGATTCTGGGACCGTTCCGAGGTGAGGTCTGACTAAGCAACTTGAAGTTGAAGTGAAGACCGGGTGCCTTGGGCAGAGCTGCTCTTCACGGAGGCAGGTAAGTTCTCCCGTGAACTCCTAGAACTCCCCGGAGTGGGCTGGGCCTGGGCATCGGCAGAGGGGGGGCAGGCGGGGCTGTCATGGGCATTCCAGTGGAACAGTAGCCGCCGAGATACCTCCAGAGATGGAACCTCTGCCCAGATGAACTTTCTGGTAACTTTATGGTTAAACATAAAATCCTCTTTCAACTCCTGTTAATTTTTTTTTTTTTTCCTAAACTGGGTCATGCAGGTTCCCACCTCAGTACGTCTGGTAACCAAACTCTCAGGTAACATTCTCCTGATGAGTCAGACTTGTGTTTGGCCTCAGGGTCACGCCAGGAGCGGAAAAGTGTCATACCAGACTCTGGGAAGCCAGCTGGAGGAAGTGCTCCATGAAGACACGATATCGAACATCAAGATCACTTTTTCCTCGAAATGGTTTTCTTGTGGCTAGTATACTGTGTGACACGGAGGAACGGTTAGACTTTCTATTATAAATTGAGTTGAGAAAAATACTAGCTCTCTTTTACTTTAATACAGTGTCTTCCTTTGTACCCAGGCTGGCCTCAGACTCATAGTGATCTATCTCTCTGCCTCAGCCTGTGAGTGCTGGACCACAGGCATGGGATACCAGGCTCAGGATATGACTCTAGTTCTTTAAGGGCTTGGGCTGCACTAGAGGAGATTATTCTGTCCTGAGACCAGTAACTGTGAAGTGTTTCTGCACAGGCTTCTGTATTGCATAGGAAGCAGTGCCTGCAGACGGGCTGAAGAAAATGAAGTGTGTCTACCAGGACTTCACCTCAGCCCTCAGGGACCTTCCCACGATTGTGATGCAGGCTGAGTTAGCTATGTTCTGCAGGGTCACAACTCACACAGAATGTTTTGAGATAATGCAATATGAGAAAGCTATGCATATGCCTGAAGATAAAAAGATCTTTTGATACCATGGAGTTTACCTTAAAACTTTTTTTGGAACTTGTTTCCGTGATGATTTGCACTTTTGGAGAGGATGCTAAAGGCTAATTTTCTATGGCATTAGGACTAGGGATCAGTGCCAAATTCCTATTCCCAGACCTAAATTATGTAATCAGAAATAGAATATCCAAACTGCACATCAAATAGTCTCGCTCGCTGGCAGACTATGAAAAAAAATCAGTGTTAATGTTTGAAGTCGGCATTTGTTTATACAATGCAACGAGCCATGGCTGCCAAACACAATAATTAAATGCTTTAACAAGTGGTAAATCTCGCCAGAATATGTAATTTAAGGGGGGGGGGATAAGTGGAGAGTTGATACGCAGCAGAAAATACTGAACTATTTAGTTCACACAGTCAGAAGCAGACACACTGAGAGGCTGCTCATAGAAATACTAAAATAAAAAAAAACTAGGCGTGGTGGCACCTGTAATCCCACCACTTGGGAGGCTGAGGCAGGAGGATCACCTTTAGAGTGAAGTCAGTCTGGGATATACAGTGAGTTCAAGGTCAGTTTCAACTACATAGTGAGTCCCTGTCTCAAAAAAAAAAAATAAAAAGCACATACAAAAGCGTCATTTACTCTTTTTATCTATAAGTACTTTTCCCATGCAAACTTGAAGACTAAGGTCTTCCACTTTTGTATCACAGTAAAATCACCTGTATGAAAATTAAAGTCCTTAAAGAAACAACATATAACTATATTTTCCTTTTCCTCGTCCTTCAATTATCACGAAATATTTTGTATCTTCTTATTCTATCTTATGCTACTATAGGTGAAATAGAGCAACAGTTTAATCAGGATCAGAGGATTCAACTTCTAAGACAACAGGGACGTCATCCTTAATCTCAATGTTCACACATCTGCACAGTGGAAGGAGGAGCCCGCCGTGGCCTCCCCCAGGTGTTCAGAGGAACAAGAAAGGGGAAGTGGTAGGTGTCCAACTTTGCACAGCACCCTGAGTGCCCGGTGACACTGCTGTATCGGGGAGGCCAGGCAGGGCAGTGGGCGCTCACTGCTCTCCACAGCTCAGAGGCTGCCCAGGCAGACCGAGTCCTTGCGGAAGCGTAAAATGTGACTGGACTACCCTGGGGTGAAGACTTTGGGTATCACTTTCTGTTTTTTAGTACTCAGTACTGGCTCCTTGATGACATCTGCATATCAGTTTGCCTCAAGATATAAATTTCAGGTATTATAGATGTCCTAAAAAAATAAAAATTAAAAAAAATGCAAAAGTGCTTCTTTTCCCTTAGTCCTAAAGCCTGATGTGCTGGCACAACTGCAGGGGGCGCCACTCACAGGTCTGCGGTCAGTACCATGCTGCACATGATGTACGCAGCAGTAGGAGATGGTCCTGCTACATAGCATCAGGGCTGCCCTTCTGGATGCTTCATCCAGCTCTTTGCCCTGCAGTTAGGGTTACTTACTATAAACCCAACATTTCTCTTCATCTTTTTTGAAAATATGATTAAATGGGTCATAGTCCTTATAAAGTCAATAAAAGAAAAGCAAGAGTGCTGGGCGTGGTGGCTCGCGCCTGTAATCCCAGCACTTGGGAGGCAGAGACAGGAAGATTGCTGAGTTCGAGGCTTGCCTGGGCTACATAGTGAGCTCAGGGCCAGCCTGAACTACAAAGCGAGACCCTGTCTCAAAAAAAAAGAAAAGAAAAGAAAAAAAAGGAAAAAGAAAAGCAAGAGGGTATGAAAAGAATTCACTTAGAAAATCCCCCAAATTACTGATATTTGAAAATTGATCCTTGTTTGTTTGCTTTGAAAACATAAGTGCAGTGAAAATACATGTGAAAATCAATACTTTTGTCAAACTCCGTGGGACTTAGAAAAATAAATAAAATAACCATTTCATTGAGGAAAAAAGGTAAAAATTAATAAAGCCACTGTTTGCCTTAAATGAAAAATCCCTCAGTTATCCCACGAATGGTTTCAAAAGGAAATGAGAAATACATGTTAGGATCAAAACCTGAGTTAAGCGTCCTGGCAACATGATGAACACTTTCGGTAAGAACCTGTTTCTAGTCCAAGAATCGTTCCTTATGTTGGGTCACAGGATGTTGCTGAAAGGACTAAATAAATAGTTCAAGTAATTTTGACATCAACAAAGTATTGAAAGTAATTTAGCCAAAAATGCTAACCCTAGTGAGTAACTTATGATCTTATATTAACTGAAGAGTTAACTCTGTCCTCTCTTGGATCAAACCTCTGGGTGCCGACAGTTGTAGCTGTCAAGGAGTCAGGCATCCAATTTAATCACAGAACAGCCTCTACAGAAACCAAAGGCCTTTTCCAAAACCCCTTTGACCTCTGTTTGTCCAGGCAAAAGTCATTTTTTTCTCCTACTATTTTTTCCTCCCAGTGCTGGGTACCAAACCCGGTGACTAACACATGCTAAGCAGGCACTGTACAAAACGAACTATATTCTCAGTCCCTTTCAAGAAAGGTCTTTTTTACTCTAGCATTCTGAGAAGCTGAGGTAGGAGGATCACAAATTCAAGCCAAGCCTGAGCAAGACTGCAAGACCAAGGCAAGCCTCTAGCAATTTAGCAAGATCCTACATCAAAATAAAAATTTTAAAAGGGCTGGTGAGGTAGCTAAGGGTCTGGGTTTGATTCCTAGTACCCCCCTCCAAAAAAAAAGTTTATTGCTAAGTTGTTTAGGCTATTTCAAACTTGTGATCCTCCTGCATCAGCCTCCCAAATCGCTGGGATTACAAACACATATCATCATACCTGGCTGCCCCTACTTTTTCTTAAAATTTTATAAAGAAAGCACTGCCCAGCTATCACAATTAGGAATCTTGAAGGCTTTCTCCTGCCCTGCCTGAGGGCAAGCTCTAAATAACAACTGCCTCTGTCCCTCCTAAAGCCACAATATAGCTATGCAAATAGATGAGTTCAAACATGCATGTCAGAGTTTGCTGAGGTCTGGGTTAGGTTACCGTACAGAACAAGGTACAGAAGCAGAGAAGAAGGCTCAAGCTACATGGTTTGAAAATACACTTGAATTAATGATTGCTTCAAGAAAAGATGATTGGGCCTGGGATTTAGCTCAAGTGACCACACCTACCTTGCAAGCACAAGGGCCTGAGTTCAATCCCCAGTATCACACACACACACAAAATTATTGTCAGGTGAAGGAAAGATATTGGTCTCAATAATTTGGCTCCTATTTTGTGGACACTTAAGGTTGAGCAGGACAAACTATTTTACGTTACTTGGTACAAAGTAAGGGGTCAGGAGAAACAGTGTGTTGTGTCAGGGAGCTATACTCCCAGTCCTTTTAAAAAAAGAAGTTAAAAAAACTTTTGTAGAAATAAAACAACATTTAAATAAATGAAACACAAAATGTGTAAGCAGTTTCCACATTCCTTCCTTCAGTGATCAACTTATTTCAGTAACTGGACTCTAGAAGGCCTTCTGATTTTGCCGTTCTTTGTGCTTGTATTTCAGGTCGGGCCTGGTGTGGAAGCCTGAAGCCAGCTGAGTGGAATGCTGAACCCTTGCTTGGTCATTGGCCAGCTGATGCCATGGAAACCACTATGTTTTAACAGATCAAAGCACAGCTTAGCGCTTAAGAATTGCCTTAGACTTCCCAGGAATAGAAACTACGCTTAATATGAATACAATTTCTCAAATGGGCCATTAACCTTTATTGCGGATGAGCTCAAAATATCACACACGCACACAAAATCTAGACATTTACACAAGGAACCGTTAGCTTGCCAAGAAAACCATAATTTGTTTTTGTGGAACTGGCCTACAAGGAACTGAGAGTATTTGAAGGAGCTAAAAAGAAACAAATCCCAGTGAACTTTGTTTCGAAGGTGTTCTGGTTGTTGAAAGCTCCCGTGATAATTTTTTATTTTTTTGGCAAAAGTTACATGTAGTGCAGCCAATGTTTTCTATCTTGGAAGACAGAAATGATAGCCAGGTTCTCCTTCCATATTTGCTTGGGCACCAGGGCACAGCAACACGTGGGCACAGGGAGCCTTTCTTCACTTGCAGGATGCTCTCAGACCTAACACAAGCAGCTGAAAAAACAGAAGCTACACTTCACCAGTCAGGGTTCACTTTTGCATTCCTGTAAGCATTTTAGGTATCCTTGTACACTAGTCCATCTTCAAATATATCCACTCCTTATATCTCACAACAGACAAGAGGTCGTGGGCACTCTTCTACCTGCCTACTGGGGAGTTTATCAAGAACAGAGTCTACAGGGCCGGAGGGTTAGCTCAGTGGTTCTGGCGCCTGCCTGGCAAGCGCAAGGTCCTGAGTTCGATCCCCAGTAACCACATATAATGCTGGGCATGGAGACACGCCCACCAATAATCAACACCGCATACCACAATGCTGGACGTGGTGGCTCACGCCTGTAATCCCAGCACTCGGGAGGCAGAGACAGGAGGATTGCTGAGTTCGCGTCGGCTTGCCTGGGCACCATAGTGAGCTCAGGGCCAGCCTGAACTACAAAGCGAGACCCTGTCTCAAAAAGCAAAAAAAAAAAAAAAAAAAAAAAAAAAAAAAAAAAAAAAAAAAAAAAAAAAAAAAAAAGACCAGAGTCTACAATAAGACAATCGTAGTTTACTTATTACTTCAGTCCTATAGGTCTAAGGGCACAATCTCTTCTGATTTTCATTGCTTCCTTTGCTTCTAGACTTCTGAATTCACCTTCTCTAAAAGTGCCATATCAAGGAATGGCTGTGAGAGGGAAAACAGGTTCTATTTTTGCCTAAGAAATGTTCATGTAAATTCAGTGAATTTATTAACTCTTAATTAACTTACTATAAAGTATGTTGTCGAGATACATCTGTTTCCAAGAAAAAGGAGCTTGTTATAAACAAGGGAAATTAATACACCATAGGAGTTTGTCACTAGATTCTTGCTTTAGACTATTTTTCAAGACATTTTACAGAGTTGCACTATGTGTAAACAAAGAAATTGATTTTGTCTTAAGCTCCATTTTACTGTAGTATTAAGACAAAACCATCGGTTGCAAATGTACATTTGTTGAAAACCCAAGGCTTGATTGAAAAGATAATGAAAACAGTCTAACTGTAGGATAGGTCATGAGTGAAAATTATTTTTTAAAAATCATGACTATGGTAATCAAACATTTTGGGGATGCTAAGCTCTGAAACCTTAGAAAGAGGTAAGCAAAGAGGACACAAATCCAGCTTTAATATGTGATACCAATTTAGCTTATTCTCATGGCTGGACTACAAAAGCCTCTCCTGGCAGCAAAGAAGACGCTGAACCTGGAGCTGAGTTTAGATATTTATATAATAGCTTCTTTCAAAACTCACTAGCAGGGCCGGAGGGTAGCTCAGTGGTTCCGGCGCCTGCCTCGCAAGCGCAAGGTCCTGAGTTCGATCCCCGGTAACCACATATAATGCTGGGCGTGGAGACTCACGCCCACCAACAATCAACACCGCATACTACAATGCCGGACGTGGTGGCTCATGCCTGTAATCCCAGCACTTGGGAGGCAGAGACAGAAGGATTGCTGAGTTCGTGGCGGCTTGCCTGGGCACCATAGTGAGCTCAGGGCCAGCCTGAACTACAAAGCGAGACCCTGTCTCAAAAAGCAAAAAAAAAAAAAAAAACCTCACTAGCAAAGGTACTGGGCTTTGTTGCTCAATTTGAGAGTGCTTGACAAACAAGCGTGGAGCCCTGGGTGTGATCTCTGGCATCAGAAAAAGACCAAAAGGGACCACAGTGAAGATGACACTGGTGCTGCTCTTCAGCATTAAGCAGGGTGTTAAAGCTATTGTCGTGTTTTATGCTCAAAAGACTTGGAGTAGCAATCGACCTTAATCCTATATAGAATACTTTCTTTTTATATTCCTTGTCTTAAAAACATGGGAGTGGTTTCGTCAAATGTTGTAACATTTTATATAGCTCTCTGATGTCTGAAGTGCAGCCATTAGAAAATGGATTTTCACGATGTCACATGTTCTCACAAGTGGAACAGTATGCTGTGTGGCTCTTCGTCAAGAAGTCAGCAAGGTGTCCACCTCTGGTCCCTCGCTTCCTCGTCCCATTTCTCACCCTGTGCTGGGTGTTTTCACAGGGACTTTCCAGCCACTGCCAGGATTATTTACTCTTACAATGGACTTTGTGTCCTAACTCTCCTGTTGGAGGGAGGTAGGATGGTTTTGTGTAGCCTCATCCTCTTAAAGCCAAATCGGACATCTCTCTCTCTGCCTCTTCCCTCTCCTTACCCCTGCCCCGAATATCAAGTGTGTCCCAAATCTGTCAGTTTACCTCACCATCTCTTCCCTCATGAGGAAAACAAGTTTCCTATGGTAGAAAGAAAATCCTACGATGGGGTTAGGCGATGAAGCCTGACTTTCAAAAGCTCAACTGAAATGGGGCTGTCTGTGAAATGGGGCTGTCTGTGGACTCCACCGAGGCAGGAGGCAGTGACATTGCCTTTAGTCCCTTTGGCACGCATGCGGGTTTTGACTCCCTGACACCAGGATGGATAATTCTGCTCTACTGACTTAAGCTAGGGGAATGTAGCCCAGTGCCTTTCAAGTTTTTCAAATGTGACTGCCACTCCCATGCACCCGACTCATTATCTATAGCCATCGAGAGAAGATCTGGAACCGCTACATGAATCTGGTTCTTTTGCCATTTTGGCTGATGGTCCTTCTGCAGCAATTTGCATGGTCACCTGTGAAGCCCAGGAGGAGTCTATGCAGATTCACCATGGATTACAGACACAGAAAACATGAAACTTCCAATAACCCCCATGATGCCATACTTCATGGAGGAATGCTATTCTACCGGGTTTCTAAGAGACAGTGGTCTTGCATCTGGCTATATAACAAGTGAACAACTTTTTTTTTTTTTGCTTTTTGAGACAGGGTCTCGCTTTGTAGTTCAGGCTGGCCCTGAGCTCACTATGGTGCCCAGGCAAGCTGCCGCGAACTCAGCAATCCTCCTGTCCCTGCCTCCCGAGTGCTGGGATTACAGGCGTGAGCCACCACTTCAGGCTTTGTGGTATGCGGTGTTGATTGTTGGTGGGCGTGTCTCCACGCCCAGCATTGTATGTGGTTACCGTGGATCGAACTCAGGACCTTGCGCTTGCGAGGCAGGCGCCGGAACCACTGAGCTAACCCTCCGGCCCCACAAGTGAACAACTTTTAACCTGTACTCAAAGCACAGTTTTGAAACACACCAAGGGAAAAGAGATGGAACTAAAAGAAAAAACTGACAATCCACTCTCACAATGAAAGCTCTAAAACAGCTCTCTCAGAGCAAGGAGAAAAGTGAAATAAGAATACTGATGGTATTGAGTAATAAACGATGTGTATTCCATTGATATCTCTCAATCCTACAACAAAAATAAGCATGATTTCCAAAGACATGGCACATGTACACGTGAAGTACACAATTTACATGTGAAGTCTGTTTCTTCCGTCACTTTTCTAACAGCTTTGATGTGCATTTCTCATGTACCCTAAGCTTCTCATTAATTTCTAATGCTCTTGGTCGCCCGCTGGCTTCACAGAGAGGTTATCTGTTCACCCGCGCTCCCATCTCAGACTCTCATTACGAGCTCCCCCAGGGCAGAGGCGTCCTCGTCCTGTTAGGCCTCACAACGCTCAGCTGTGTGCTTCACACAGAGACGGAATTCACGATGAGCCCTAACAGGTCACTTGTATCGTGTTATCAATAATAACTTATGCTAAGTGGTTTTATGCAACTTTTACATATGTGTTGCATACGGAATCCATCAGGATCTATCAAAGGTTATTAGGCCGGAGGAAATTTAAGAGCAAAGGGAAACATTCTCCACATTAGAATTTGTGATGATGGAATGTCATCCTTCACTGGCCCTGGAACCTGTGGTTTAGCTAAGTGCTTCAAGATGCCTCATACGTTTTCCACATGGAGCATCGAGGTCAGACAGAGGGGAGAGCTGGAGGGCTTTGTAGGCAGCACTCGAGAGCTTGGGCCTCAGCACTGGTCAGTGGGAACACTGCATGGAGCTGTGCTGTAGAGCATTATCTTCCAAATATCTTTTCTCCTGGCTTCTCCAACAGGGCCAGGTCATGGCTCTGATTCACCTACATTGCTTCTGGTGGCCCAATTCTGTGCCTTTGTCCCTTGTTTTTCCATGCTTAATCTGAAATCTACTTTTAGCAAACTGTCTTCCACGGAACATAGGAATAGGTTATGAAGTTACAAGGCAGTGCTGGGGTTGGGGGTCGGACAGAGGTATCCTGTGTTTAAAAATCTGGGGAAACCTGGCCTATGACACCGGTTCTATTGAAGACACGCAGTTCAGGGTGGTGTAGAAAATACCCTGCAGAAAAGGGAATCAGTTTTGCCTAAATTCCAGAGTTACTGAACCATGAAGCCCTCTTCCCCCTCCTTGTCTCTCACAGAGATCTGACACTGAAATTCCTAACTCTCACTACCCAAGACAGGGACAGGGCCTAGTTCCTCATTCTAAAGGACATCTCTTTGTGAGAAA
This sequence comes from Thryonomys swinderianus, assembly GCA_004025085.1. NCBI lineage: Eukaryota > Metazoa > Chordata > Mammalia > Rodentia > Thryonomyidae > Thryonomys > Thryonomys swinderianus. The sequence continues at coordinate 23,069 of PVIC010008780.1, forward strand.
ACAAGACCTTTTGTTTTGGTTGTTGGGGGACTGGGGACCAAACCTCAGGCCTTACACAAGCCAGGCAAGCATTCTAACCACTGAACAACACCTTCCAGCCCCCACAAGTACTTTCTTTAAAACACATGAGGAACGGCCCTTCTAAAACACAGTATGGGGACAGGCATAGGACAGAAATCCCATTCCAGAAAGAAGAAATGAGCAAGAAAATAGCGATACCTGATCCAAGTACCATTAAGTGCAAAACTCAATAGGATAATCAATGTTAAACTTTAAAAAAAAATGATATCCATTTTCTTCTAATAATAGTTAGGAACCCATTGCATCCTCTTTCAGCTACAACTGAAGGTTCTAGAATGAGGGGATCCTCCCTCCAAAAAAGATCTCATTTCCAACTCTGTGTAAGGTACACAAACTTCCTGGAGGTATTTTTTTTTCATGGAAAAGAGATGCCCAATGCCTAGAAGCAGTCAAATCTGTATTTCTTTTTGTGGCTACTATATTTAGTTTGTTAAATACTTTCGATCTTTATATATTTAAAAAAAAACATTTTCATGATGTCACCATGTTGAGATAATCAGGAAATTCGGCAATGGAAGCAACTGAAAGACAGTACTTCAGTGACTTTTTAAATATTTCACACTGTACTTAAGTCCCTGTGCTCTAGCACTGCCAAGAACCCACTGGATGATGGCATGATTAACAACATCTAGCTCAGTACAGCCAGCTACTGACTCACAGTGTAAATCATTAATGTGGTCATCACTGATCATTCTGTTGCTGCCTTCCAACAAATCTATCAGCTCTGAGTGAGGCATCTGCGGGGCCCTCGGGCCCAGAACCAAGGTCACCCTGAGACCCAAGAAGAGTGACACACTGTTGGCTCTTTCCTGAGGAGCCCTTTACCTTGGCTTTCCTAAGTCTCAGGAGTAAAATCCACAATATGCCAAGTCACAGAGCCATCAGCTCTCAGCTGCTGTGCTTTCAGGTTTCGAGGAAAGCGTCTACTGTCTTGGCGTGGGCTCAGTGTGTGACTCTACTGATACTGAAGAATGGTAACAACAGCTCCGAGAGGGATGCGGGAAACTCTGGCATGACGCTTACTCTCAGGACAAGAGTGGGTCCCTGGGAGGGTCACTGCCCAGCTCGTAGACACACCTGGTTCGGTACAGGTGAAACCCAGGACAGGAAACTTGTCATTTCTAATCTTTGGCATCTTTACCAACAAGTTCTCCACTGTTCTGGTACTTCACTCAATAGTGTAAGGGACTCAGAAAACTCTTGCAAGAAGAGTAAAGATCTGGCTGCTCACAACACACAGTGCATGGTACTGCACTAAAAGATAAGGGGCACCTCTCTGCTCCTCCTGTTGTCCTGCACCATACACTCTAAACAGCAGCTCTACCTGAACCCTTTTCATCAGAGAACAAGGGTAGGGGTAGTCAAGGATAGAAAGGCTCATAGAATAAAATAAAGGGGGAGCCGGGCATGGTGGCTCATACCTATAATCCCAGCACTCGGGAGGCAGAGACAGGAGGATTGCTTAGTTCCAGGCTTGCCTGGGCTACATAGTGAGCTCAGGGCCAGCCTGAACTACAAAGCAAGACACTGTCTCAAAAAAAAAAAATACAGGGGGAAATTTATTCTTTAAAAGTTACCTATTTCTGGGCCAGGGATTTAGCTCAGTGCTCCTGGCTCCTGCCTCACAAGCACAAGGTCCTGAGTTTAATCCTCAGTATCAATCAATCAATCAATCACCTGTCTCTCTGTTGTTTTTGTAGTACCTGAAAAAACATAGTCTCAAATCTAACCATGTGTGTGTGTGTGTGTGCACACACACACACACACACAGAGCATACTAACAGAAAAAGAATGCACTTCTAGTTCCTCTGATATGAACAAACCAGTACGCTATGTAAAACATAACTTCAGCTCTGATGGGTCAAAAGTTTCTGAGTGGGGCCAGAGACTTAGCTCAGTGGTTCCAGCGCCTGCCTTGCAAGCGCAAGGCCCTGAGTTCGATCCCGGTAACCACATCCAATGCTGGACGTGGTGACTCACGCCCACCAGCAATCAGTACCACATACCACAGTGCCGGGCATGGTGGCTCATGCCTGACAGCAAGACCCTGTCTCAAAAGAAAAAAAAAAAGTTTCTGAGCATGGGGAGGTACACACCTGTGATCCCAGCACACTGTGAAGCTGAGGCAGAAGGGTTACAAATTTGAACCTAGGCTGGACCACTTAGCAAGGCTCTCTCTCAAAATACAAGCATTGCAATGGGCTGTGGATGTGATTTAGTGCAAAAGTACTGGGTTCAATCCCCAGTATGTGTAGGGCGGTGGTTCATAAGTTAGGACTACCTAACTAGTTATACTAACTAAGACTGGTTGAGTTTTTTCTTTTATCCTCCAGTATAACTGTAGTTTTAGATCTTCAATAGCTAGAGAAAGGGGCACTTACATCTAGTATTTCTTTTAACTTATTTTTTTTATTGAGACAGGATCTCGCTTTCTAGTTCAGGCTGGCCCTGAGCTCACTATGTAGCCCAGGCAAGCCTCAAACTCAGCAATCCTCCTGCCTATGCCTCCCAAGTACTGGGATGACAGGTGTGAGCCACCATGCCTGGCATTGTGGTATGTGGTACAGATTGCTGATGGGAGTGAGTCACTATGCCTGGTATTGTTGTATGTGGTTACTGGGAATCGAACTAGGGACCTTGTGCTTGTTAGGCAGGCACTGGAACCACTAAGCTAAATCTCTGGCCCTAACATTTTTTTTTATTTTATATTCTTCATTTAATTGGATTGTCACCTACTGGCTTTGAGATATTAGCACTTAAACTGGCTTGCTAAGTAGTCAGGATAGCCCCCATGTACAGCTTGTGGGTATGTCGTTGCTGGGTTAGCTTTGTACTGAGGTATAGCACACAGTTTTGCATACAGGCCAGGACACCCACCATCTGAGCACAGAAGGTTCGGCAGTCTTCTTAAATACACAGAGCAATATTAGGGCATTTCAATCTGTGTTTTGTAAAGGAGAAAATTATTTCATTCTTCCAGCAAACATAGGAGCTTCTCTTATTTATACATCTGTCTTTACTAAAGTCTATAGCCCCAAATGGAACAGCCAAAGATTCTGGTCCTCAAGGAGTTTATATCTGAAAGAGAAGTGATTCAGACAGGTAATATGCTTGTTTTAAATCCACAAGCAACTTTCAAAAGATAGTCTCTGCTGAATGTAGAGACTCGGTTGACGTTGAAGACTGACAAAAATATTTTCTCTAAAACTAGATCATGGCTTTGAACACAAACAAAACCAAATGAGTCACAGTCACTGCAGATGTTTACATTCAGTCATTCAGAGGAGCAGCTGTAGGAGGAGGAGCCAGCACTAGGTCCAGACACACAGCCAGTCACCTGGTTCTTCCGGGATTGGGGCCTGCAGGCAACTCATGGCATAAGACCCCTGAGTTACGCTTGGCTTCCCTTTCCTTTCTTTTCTGTATCATATTTTAAAGTCAACAGAATATCACTGAGCCTCTTGAGAGAAAAATAGTTGATTTTAAGAAAATAAAATGAATAATCATTGCTGTCTAACCTAATAATATGTCATGTCTCTTCCCTTGTAGGTAGAACCGTGCGTCTCTCAGAGGAGCATTCATATCTTTGGATTCATTTACAGAGAACAGAATCACTTCCAGAATCACTGTCTACTCTTTTTTAAGAAAACAGATGCCTCCCCATCCACCCCAGTGTAGCTGTAGGGATGTACGACAACTCCCATGGGCCCTGGGTCTTCATGTACCCCTCCAAAATAAAAAAAAAATTAAAATTATACTTTACAACTGCATTGTATCGAAACAAATGTAATCTAGGCTGAGTTCCATACTATATATTCATGATCAGATTTAGTTCTTTCTCTTTGCTTATAAAGGAAATTCAAATTAAAAATTTTTCATGGTTTACAATAAGCATCACGGGTCCTGAACACTGGACCACAAAGTCCTGGTTTTAAGCTACTCAGCATTCTAGACATAAATTCATCAAAATAACTTAAGGGACTTTCCTGTCAGTAATGAAGAGCTGGAGGAGGAAAACCATTGTTTTACCAGCTAACAAAACACTGATGAACTCTGACACAACCAGAGTGACCTTTACTCCAATGAAATACCATGTGTTTTTGTAAAAACTTAGAGTTCTTCAAGAATAACATGCTGTATCACATATTTATGACTCAGATGAAATATCATTATGTTGCTAGTTAAGGCAACAAGACTAATTCATGATTACACACAGGCTTTCAGTTTGTGGTGTGTTTTTTTGGAGACAGGGTCTTACTTTGCAGTTCAGGCTGGCCCTGAGCTCACTAGTTAGCCCAGCCAGGCCTTGAACTCACAGCAATCCTCCTGCCTCTTCCTCCTGAGTGCTGGGATTACAGGTGTGAGCCACCATGCCTGGCATTGTGGTGTGTGGTACTGATTGCTGGTGGGCGTGAGTCACCATGCCTGGTATTATTGTATGTGATTACTGTGGATCAAACCAGGGACCTTGCACTTGCTAGGCAGGTGCCAGAACCACTGAGCTAAATCTCCAGCCCACTTTGTTTTTATTTTACTGTCTGGTTTAACAAAAACCATTCTGGTACAAAATTGAAATAAAATTGAGATATAAACTTTTTTCACTATACTTACCAGCACAAGTTTCCTCATATATTCTGGCTACTTTACTAAGCATCTAATTATACCACTGAGTATCATTACTGCACCATTTGGGATCTTGACAAATTGCTAGTAAATAACATGGTCAAAGTATGACACATTAAAGTGCTTAAGAAAGACACAGAAAAATGAGTGCCTGGACCCCACAGAAAGACATTGTCCCTTCCTGCCTTTGCCTTTTATTGTTCTATGTGGTTTTTCAAGCACTGCCACCACAGAATCAGAATGAGATTTTAAATCTTGAACAAAAGAAGTTAAAAAGGACAAAGAGAACATTCCTGACTCATGAAAAACATTTAAATGTTGCCTAAAAGAAAGACCAGAGTCATTAGTCCTTAGCAGGCCAACAGGACCAAATAACTCCCAAACGGAAATGTTGCGGTAGACTCTTTCTGATCCTAAGGTTATGCTTTGTGTATCTTACAGTAACATATGCGTTTTTCTTTTATTTTTCATCCTTGATAACATTTTTTTATTCTGTCTTCAAAAATAGTTTCAAGTTTTCAAAAAGCTTAAACATAAGAAAAGTTGGACTCTAGGTGTACTCAATAAACAAATTATAAACATATTGACATTTAAAAAGTTTCAGACTCGACAGCTTTTATAGAGTGGGAAATTTCTATAGGAAACTTAGTGTGCAAATGTGATGAGGGGAAGGATTAAATATAATACAGAAAGAAAATAAAAGAGCATGTATAAAGGGGGTGAGGAGGTGGGGGTGGGTAGGGATATGGGTAAAAATGAAAATTAACTTTTGTCATATACTGGTACAAATTCCCCAATGTTATACATGATTCTGAGATGTATATAAATTGTACCAATAAAGAATTCAATTAAAAAAAGTTTCAGACTCAAGTAGTGAAAATCAAATGCAGAAGACTGACTTACTGTTGAAGCTCACCTTTTCAGTGTCTTCATTCACAACTTCCAACATCAGTCTTCACCTGCAATAGAAATACAAAAGCATAAATAAGTTTATTTAAAAATTAATTTTTTAGAATTACTATAATAGAACATGGATAAGATATCAGGGTTAATTTTAAGCAGCAAAAAAGGCCAGAATTTTCCCAGGGAAATACCATAGCTCATCAATAATAGATTTAATCATAAAAATGAATTAAGAAACAAAAGATTTACAGGATGTGGTGTTACAAAGTCACTGATACACAATCGTCTTTGATTGTCCCTTGCCCTTGAAATACTTAGAAAATTCAAAAAAGACTTGAACATTCAATGGCTCTGAAAAGAACCAGGCCCAAGGATTTCCCTGAAGCCAGGAAGAATTTTCCCTAATGGTGAAGAGATGAACCCGTGGCCCTGCAGCTCAGCAGTAAGGAGAGTCATGATTTCACACTCAACTACAGGATTCTTGCCTCCAAAACGCAGGTCCTCTGCAGGATGGGGATCACTTTCTAAGGCCATGGCAGCTCTGCCCCTGAGTTCTCCCAGACTGTACCCTGGGATTGCTCTTGGATTTCATCATTCCAAGAGAGTGAGTGGAGATAATAGCACTGGGGTGCGGCAAGCGTGCTCACATTTGTTGGGATTTGGGGGGGTTCACAGTTTCACTGTTCACTAGTTTAGAGAAAAAAAGAACCATAGGCAGCTCACTGTTCTTAGAGTTCTAAAAGAAAAATAGCTTTTCAGCTTTGTATCTTTATGAAATCATTGAAAAATATTCCAGTTGACTGAAGAATCAGTCAAAAATGTAGGAGTAAAAGAATAATTACAGAATAACATTGAAGCAGGAAACAGAGGGCCAAAGGATGATACAATTATATAATTATAAAAGCTGTGCAAGGAGAGTATGAGCTTTCAGTGGAAAAACCTAATAAAAACTTTACTATGATATCTAGACCCAACCAGTATGAAATTTTACTTGATATTAAAAATAGAAGGCTGCTGGGCATGGTGGCTCACACCTGTCATCCCAGCACTTGGGAGGCAGAGGCAGAAGGATTGCTGAATTCGAGGCTTACCTGGGCTCCACAGTGAGCCTGAAATACAAAGTAAGACCCTGTCTCAAAAAGTAAAAATAATAAAAAATAAAAATAGAAGGAAAGTATGAATAGTGACTTAATTTCATCATATTTATAGGAAGTAAAAGTTAAAAACTTATTTATGATACTAGTAATCTGTAGTTTTTTTATAATTGGAGAGAACAAAAAAATAAACTAAATGTTTAGATTCCATTAAGTTAGAAAACAACAATAACTATGTTGAAATGCAGAAATGGAAATAAAAGAAGGAACACATGATATTGATATTTTAAAAAACAGAAGCTGGTCCACTACAAATTGAGATACCTAATAGCTTCTGGAAAATCTAGTTTTAAAATCCAACATGAACCAGAATTATTCAAGGAATATATCACAGAAATGGAAAGGAGTGAAAAATTAAGAGGACTCTATAAAAATACCCTTGGGAATACATCTGAATGTCTCAGTGGAAATAATTTTCTAATATGTTACTTAATGATCAAAGCTGAACTCAAAATATAAAGGCTGAAAATCTAGTATGTATAGTTACCTCAAGGATTAGGTAATTCCCAAACTACATAAAAAGCTTTTAAGGAGATAGAAAAAAATAAGGTTGTCCAGTTTGTTTGATAGCACTAATTAAAATCTGATGACCAAATTTGATAAGACACAAAGAGAGAAAAGTAAGAGACTTACCTCATTTAGATAAGGTGTAAGTCCAGGGGGACACATTGTTTAGAAAATCCAATTTCCAGTATACAGCACATCATTAGAGAACAATTATGTCCCATCCAAAGACCACAAGATATTTACACACACTCACGCCTTCCCAGCTTCTGAATCACACACCACATGATAAACCTGTATCTCATATGTTCTCAGTAACTTAAAACTAGGATGATTTACCATCATTTTTTGAAAAAGTTCTTAAATCAACAAACACTTTCTTTTTAGCAAAAAGCCAGAAATAAAATTAAACATGCAGACACAGAAAGAAAACACTACACTTTCTCACACCTGTGCAGAGCTGAAAGGGTGGATCTCAGAGGAACAGAGCATAGCAAAGTGCTGTCAGAAGGAGAAGGGGTGGGGGACAGGACAGCAGTGAGTGGAAGTGACTGGATAGGAGGAGGAACCTCCCAGGTCCTATAGCACTGCAGCATAACAACTACTGACAACAGTTCATTGCCTTTTACCAAATAGCTAGTAGACAGGACTCTGAATGTTCCCAATGCAAAGAAATGATAAACATTTAAGATGATAACTATACTTCAAATGGTCTGATCATTCAGATATACATATATATGTGTACAATTACATGCCAATTAAACATTAAGTGCCCTGTAAATGTAGAAAAATAAGCCTAAAAGGAGATGCTTACTTTGTAATAGGGAGAGGAAATGAACAAATAAAGTTACCATGATAAGCAAGTGACAAGACTGACAGCTTAAAAAACTCAACAGAAGTATGCTTTAAGAAAAACCTACTGGAAATGGTAACAGTGCTAAAAGATGATTTGACACCCAATATATAAAAACGAGTGACTTTCATTCAGTGTCAACAGTGCCTTGTCACAAACAAATGAAAATGGAGGCAGGCTGAAAATAGATCATGTTCAGGAAAATTGTGCTTGTAGTAAAGAATCTATATAGAAGACATAAGGAAATCTTTAGGTTAGGAAAATTATTATCCCATTAATGATGAAAAGTATAAATGCAGCTTTTTGTAAATAAAAAAGCACTAAATGGTCAGGAAATTCAATGTGTGGTAAACCAATGAACTGGTATTTTTGGTCATTATAGGAATATGAGAATAGCAAGAGAGCTTTTACACTCAGCAATGCTTATTTATAGTTGAATACTTGAGAACCTCAGGGTTGTTCTGTAAATTCAATATAGGAATTTTAGAAAAAAGACATTAGGAATATTTGATTATCTAACCTTAAGTGCGCAACCCACTAATGTAGTGTACCCATGGCATTAAATACAAATAGAATTTGATGTTAAAAAAACAAAGCAAAACTTCAGTACACATCTGAAGGTTAGGGAAATGTTACAAGACAGCCATCAGTGTTGTTTGTGTGAAGAAAATGCTGATTGAATTCCATGGAATCCTGATGAAATGGGTCACATTTTATTACTTTTGGCCAGGGAACAATGCTAAGTTTATAGTCCGGAGAACAAGCAAGATGACGTTTAAAATAGATTAAACAGGCAAAATGTAACTAATGTGAGGTTGAGTATAAAAATAAATAAAATGTCAAGGTTGGTTTTGTAAAAAGGATATAAATCCAATATACCACTGCATACTTTTAGCTACAATGTCTAAAATAGGCTCACTTTTAATTTTAGACAAACACTCCAAGTGAGAAGAGAGACTACTAATTTATGACAATTATAGGATCTTATCTAGTTATTCCAGAATGATTATTAATACAACTACTCACAAAAGGGACCAACTTGTTTTACATGTTGGACAAAACAAAAGGCCTATTTCGCTGCATGATTAGGTAAAATCATGTTCCTTTTTTAGGTTTCTATTTTTTTTATCAGTGTATGTTTGCAATACATAATAATTGCTTCCACTTGGGAAATTGGTTCATATCCATACTACATCTTAATAATTTCTGCCTCCCCTTCCCTGCCCTCCTGTCACCCTTAATCCCTAAAACCCCTTCCCATCTCCACATTTTTTTGTGAAATGGAAGATTAAACCCAAGGCCTTTGCACCAACCTACACCCACAGCCCTTTTTGTTTTTGAGTTTTGAGAGAGGTTGTGCCAGGTTACTAAGTTGCCTTGATGGGGCTCAAAGTTACACTCCTTCTGTGCTCGCTTCAGCAGCACATATACTAAAAAGTTACACTCCTTCTGCCTTAGTTTCCAAAGTGAGATTACAGGTATGTGTCACTATGTCTGTCTTAAAAGCAGTTATTTTTTTTTTTATTTTTTTATTTTTTGCTTTTTTTTGGAGACAGGGTCTCGCTTTGTAGTTCAGGCTGGCCCTGAGCTCACTATGGCGCCCAGGCAAGCCGCCGCGAACTCAGCAATCCTCCTGTCCTGTCTCTGCCTCCCAAGTGCTGGGATTACAGGCGTGAGCCACCACGCCCAGCATTATATGTGGTAACCGGGGATCGAACTCAGGTCCTTACGCTTGCGAGGCAGGCGCCAGAACCACTGAGCTAACCCTCCGGCCCTTAAAAGCAGTTTTTAATGGTCTCAGTATGGCATGGCTTAAACAGGAAATGCCTTACAGTCATTTCTGATAATAACAGTTCTATCTATGATAAGGACTACAAAAATTCCCATAAAGCATCAATTATTTGCTATAAGGAATCAGAGGAACTGTCTATTAGCATAAAATATGTCTTTATTTTTGTGCAAAACATATGAACATGAAGTGAGAGTGGAAATCCATCTAAGGGTCTATCAGAAATAACAGAACAGATCAGTATTAATAGTAATAAAGGCAAAATATAGAAAAAGATCTATCTACTGTTCCTTCTGTAAGTTTCTACAAAGTATGCTTTAAATCAGCAGCATAGATGGTCAAGAAGGCAAACATAAAGTGAAAGTGCTAAGGGGATACAAAATTCGATTACGTGATTCCCCAAAGACTTTTCTATTAGACTAGATTCTGCCAATTCCCGCCATGGCACTCCCTTCCGAATCCACCCCTTCCACTGTGAGAGTGTTAGCTACATCACTTGTGACTCTGGGTCTACTGCAGTATAAAAAATTCCTTTCATGCTTCTACCTACCCTTCTCAGAGCTGCTGTACACTATTCATAAACCAGAAGCAAGTGGCAATATAATGTGTAATACAAACTGATTTCTACTAAGTGGGTCTAAGATTCTGTTGTTCTGGAAGCCCAGCATCTATCTACCTTTCTGACACCCAAACCAACATCTTCCTCTCCCTTGTCCTCCTTCCAGGATATTAGTTAGGTTATACTAGTTATTATGTTTTATCTGTTAGTTATTGTGAATGGTTCACAGATAGGCACATGGTCAAGTCAGACCAACCAGGGCCACTGATACCTAATTTGGAATATTTTATCAGGCAACAGACCTGTTTCTGCTCCTCTAAGATGTGAATAAGAGAGGATTCAGAGGCTGGAGGCGCTGCCAATCTCCTGGGCCTATAGAATGAGCCAACATAGAAGAATTTCATTCTGATCAAATTTTGTATATTTCAAATTTACAAAACGCACTTATGCAAACACCGTGACTTACTCTCCCCTACTCAATATGAAGTCCCTCCATGTTGTTTTGCTAATTTTAGTAGTTTTATTGTCCTCACTGATGGATGACACTTTATTGGGTTTATGTGGCACATTTACTCATGCACTATACAGTGACATTTCTGTCAGTGAGGGACCACAGAGATGACAGTGCTCCATTTTCATGGCCAATACTTGATACTATAACATTTTACTATAGCTATTCTAAGCAGTGTGAAATAGTATTCCTGTGGTTTAAATTTGCACTTTCTTAACTACAAGTGAAGTTGGGGCATATTTTCATGTTATTGGCCATTCATATTTATTTTGCTGTGAAAACTTCATTCAGATATTTTGCTCATTTTTCTATTAGGTTACATTTTTCTTATGAATTTTTTTGGAATTGATTATATATTATTCAATCTGTATTTGTTGGTTGGTTTGTTTTGTTTTTATCCAGTATTGGGAACTGAACTCAGGACTTTGTACTTGTCAGGCAGAGGTGCACCACTGAGCGACATGCCTGGCCCTCTTCAGTTTGTAAATCCATGTATCAGTTGTAGATATGGTTTATCTTGGATTTTACTTGACAAATAGGAGCTCTCAGTGTCTGCTGTGGGGGATGGTTTATTGTCAGTCTCACTTGACAAAAGAAGCTCTTCAATCTGATCCAGTTACCTATGTCTCTTCATGGTTTAATGACTTGCCTATCTTGTTTCAAAAATTATTTCCCTAGTGCCAGGCGTGGTGGCTCACGCCTGTAATCCCAGCACTCGGGAGGCAGAGACAGGAGGATTGCTGAGTTCAAGGCTTGCCTGGGCTACACAGTGAGCTCAGGGCCAGCCTGAACTGCAAAGTGAGACCTTGTCTCAAAAAAAAAAAAAATTTATTTCCCTAACCCATGGATAGGAAAATATCCATGCATTTATTTTTAAAAGCTTTTTAATTATTTCACATTTAGTCCTAGATCCATTTGAAACTGATTACTGTATCTGGCATGAGACAGGGATACATTTTAATTTTTTCCATAAGGATAAGCAATTATCTCTGCATCATTTATTAACTTCTCCTTTTCACTAATTTGCAATTCAGCTCTGTTACATATTTTCAATATAAATGTAGTCTTATTTCAGAACCTCTGTTTTAGTAGTCTAATTACTTACTCCTACAGCCAAAATAGGTAAGTGGCTAAATTACTGTGGGCCATATATATATATAAGTATTTTATAATATAAAATAATATAATGTAAATTTTATAATATAATATAATTTACATATACAATTTATATAATATTATATATAATATATATTATATATACACAAAAATATGTGTGTATATTTAATTATATTGTTATCTATCTATCTATCTATCTATCTATCTATCTATCTATCTATCTATATCTTTAAATCCTTCTACTTACTTCTTCAGGGTTGCTTTGGCTATTTATGGATCTTTGTTTTTCTATATAAATTTTAGGATTATCCTAAATTCCACCAATGATATATTGAACTTTTTGGGACTGCCCTGGACCTGTATGTGGGATAATTGACATCTTTGCAATAATGACATTATCTATGAACCTGTTATATTCCCCTTCAGATTAAGATCTTTAAAACTTGTTCAATTAAAGTTATTTTCTCCATAAAGCTCTCTTGGATCTGTCATTACATATATTTCTAGGGATTTTACTTTTGTCTTTGCTGGGAGAGATTCTTTATAAAGTGATTCCTGCTTTTCTAGCTTTAAAGGAAAGAAAAATTTAAAAACTGAAATGTACAAACAAGTTATAAAAGTAAGAGGACAAAGAACATTTTCTGTTTTTTGTCAGAAGGAAGCTACAACTATACAGTGTGTTTGAGAAAGCACAAAAAAATACAACTCTGGGCCGGAGATTTAGCTCAGTGGTTCCAGCACTTGTCTAGCAAGGAAAAGGTCCTGAGTTAGTTCCCCTGTACCATATACAACAATACCAGGAATGGTAACTCACTCCTACTAGCCAGCAGTACCACATACCACAGTGTTGGGTGTGGTGGCTCACACCTGTAATCCCAGCATTCAGGAGGCAGAGGCAGGAGGATTGCTGAGTTTGAGGCTTGGCTGGCCTACATAGTAAGCTCAGGGCCAGCATGAACCACAAAGCAAGACCTGTCTCAAAAAAAAAATACTCTAATATTAACATCTGGAACTTGGTAGCACACCAGTGGAAGAGTATTATGCATAAATCAAGACTTTCCAATGACTAAGTATGCACAGGAGTGAGGAGAAGCCAGGTGACTATGAAAGTTAGGGAGGTTTGGCAGATTCTCTACATAATAAAGTGGATGAAGCAACAGAAATTGATAAACATTTTCTTAGCAGAAACATTTTATAAGAACTACCTTTCATAAAGTTGAAAGGCTTTCAATCTAGATCAGTAATTTTAAGAATAATTTTAGAATATGTGACCAAGTAGTGGAAAGGAATAATGTTAGTGAACACAGTAATATTCCCTTAAGGTGAACAGAATTCAGGAGGCTGGAAAAGTTGGACTGTCTCATAAGTAAAATAGATTTGGAAGAGAAAGAGAATATCAAGTTTCTTCTGCTGGTTACTTAATAAACTAATGTTTTGGGAGACAATTTTAACCATCTGAATTTGTATTCATCTATTTAATGGTGAAATTGAGTTAGAACTTCTGTAAAAACATTACTTTTATTCAGACAACATGTGGAAAAAAAACTGTTCCATCATTTGTAAATGTTATATTTAGAAAGGTAATTTGTTTTTACTGAAGGCATTTGTTAACCTTTCCACATCAATCAAGAAAAAGAGATTTTGACATCAAGTATTTTAAAAATATGAACTACCAAATATATCACAGAGTTTTTATTTAACATCCATCTTGAGAACATTTCAGTGATCTTTCAGGTTCTAGGGGAAGGAGAAACATGAATGCAGAGGGTTGACTTCCAATAAAATGCTGTGTAGTTATTACCAAATAGTGATTTATTCATCTACGTGTTCCCTGGCAATACAAGCACTCTTCCTGGAAATCTCTGGTTTTGTGAATGTGGACTGGTTTAACTTTCAAAAAGAGAGGAAATGTTAAATTGAATGATGGAGCCCATGAGGACAGGAGGAAAAGAACTTTCATATGCAAAGAAACCTTGGCATTTTCAATCTCTACTTAAGCCAAGCATTTTAACTTTTATTAAACTTTCATTCACGTATCTAGAGTGTGCTGAACTTCACCCTCTCTGCATGTTTTTAGTTCTCTTCATAGACCATTAGGATCTTCTTTAACCTATTTTGCCAATTTAGACTACATTAAATATGGTCAACTTTTTAGAGTAAATTTTATTTAGAGTACATGCATTTGATTTCTAATTTCTAACTCCATGGTATGAGCAAGATTAGCCCAGGTACTTGAGCAGATATAAAAGCAAATAGGCATTTAGTTCTGTGATAGTAAAGTTAAATCCGGATAAAAGGGCAGTATTTCTATTTTATAAGTGTACTAGGGAACATGTTACCTCCTATTTTGTTATGATACAGAAATACAGTACTTACTTCCATACAAATAGTTGGAATTGTACTTTGGGGTCTAAACATGCAGCAACTCCAGGCATGTGCTTAGCAGCTACATCCTTCTTAGCCCACGTGGGCCCTGTCTCTTTGTGCACTGCAGCATGTCAATGCCCAGCACAGGGTGGCTGCTCACAAGGAACTGTTAAATGAATAACTCAGTGAAATGTGCTGGCTGGAATTAGTGGCACGAGGTCACTCACTGCCAGCCTCTGTGAGAGCTACCCCGTGAAAGGACAAGGGCCGGAACAGAAACGTTCCAGGCTGAAGAGCGTCATGCTGTGTATCACGAGCAAGGCTTGAAGGAAGGACCTTGGAAGAGCTAGAGAGGGTCAGGGATTCGGGCAGGATTTCACTGGGAGAGTCTGGATGATATATAACTATTGACTAGACAGATCGTTTTAGAGAAGAAGGGATTCAAAATACAGTAAAGCCTTAGATTGTGAGTACTTTGTTCTGTCAGTGTTCTGTGAGAACCGCAAACACTTCTGATACATTTTAGCTTAATAAATGAACGATGTTTTTAATATGAGTAGTATGGGAGGCTGAACCTCACATGATCACAACTGAGGCAATGGTTCTTATCTCTCCCCTTCTGTCTGTCTGTCTCTCTTTGAGAAATTGAGGGGAATCATCTCTCAAGAGCAAGAGGTTATGGAGGAAAGCTCATATGCAGAGGAAGAGGAGGAAAAGGCAGAGGAATCCCTCAGCTCAGATGAGATTAAAGAGATGTGTAGAATGTGGGAAACAGTGCAAAGGTTTATACAAAAGCACCACTCGAATAAGGCTGTAGTACTGTGAACAATGAATCTGGGTAACAGTGCAGTGTCACATTTCCATGAAATCCTCAAAAGGAGGCAAAAGCAAGTGTCATTGGGTAAGTCTTGTGTTAAAGCTGTACAAAAAGAAAAAGATTCCACTGAGCCAACAGACAGCAGTGATTCCATTAATGACAGTGAAAGTCATCATCCACCAGCGATGGCGAACCCTTTAGAGCTTTCAGTGATAACAACCTGCTGTGGCACTCACGCTATAGGTTCACCATCACTGTCAATGATCGCTGGTGTCCCTCCTATCAGCCGTGAAGGCTCTCAAAGATAAGTGCAAGTTAATTTATTTTTGTATACTTTGTATTTTCTTTATTATTGTGTATTGTATTATAGAATTGCAATAATTTTATACGGATATTTTGGGGCTGTTGAATGAATCATCTGAGTTTCCATTATTTCTTATGGGGAAAGTCGCCTTGATATACAAGTGGTTTGGATTAAAAGCAGGTTCCCAGAATAGATTATGGTCACAAACCAAGTTTTTATTGCATTAGAAAAGGAAGAATAATCAAAAGTATTTCCGAAAAGACAGGAGGGACTAGGACCTAGGGCCTAGAGTCAGCACCTGCTATTTTAAAAAGACAGGAAGATGATGGTTCTTAGGTGACTTGTATTTTCTCTGAGAAGCAAAGACAAAATCATCTTTTGAATGTGATGGACAAGAATGTGCAGCTGGGAAGAGTAGAAGAAAAGATAAATATTAAATCATTGTGAAAAGGTAGCCATGAGCTGCCTAGAAAAAAAGAGTAAGTCTGTCATCACTCAGCAAATGCTAAATCCTATAGGAGGAGCTCCCTAAACCCCAGGTCAGGCCAGCCCATGGCCTGACAGGAACCAGCTCCTCTCCATTGCTCATGTCACCACTTGAATTCCGCCTCCTGTCAGGTCCTTAGATTCTCACGGGAGACTGAACCCTACCATGAACCAGTGTAGAGCGATTAGGTTGTGCACTTCTTTGAGCCATCTAGAACCACTCCCCAACCGCTATCCATGAAAGCAGTGACTTCCCCAAAGCCGGTCTCTGGCACCAAAAAGGGTGGAGGCCACTGTGCTAGGCAGGATCCTGGCCTGCCTCTCCTTAGTAGAGGGGATGAGATGGACAACACTGCAGAATGAACTTTGGCTTTGGAGTCTAGGATTTGGGGCTAAGCCCAGATCTGCTCTAAGTGGGCTGTCTGACCTGGAGGGGTCATTTCACTTCAGGAGGCTTTAGGTTTTGTCACTTAGATGGTGACAGAATCACTTAAGGACACTCAAGGTCCATTCTAGTGCCCAAAGGAATGAGTCTGTGAAATAACCAGCAAATCAGTTTGATGGCACCAAATTAACATGGTGTAAGAATTCAGAATTGGATGAGAATCATCTTTACTGCCTTGGGCCATGGATCAGTTACCTTCTCCCACAACCTCTCCCCTGTTCTCTCTCTAATATCTGGCATGTACACGACAAGTGTAATCACATGACACGTTCACACTCCTTGCTTTAATCCGCCTAACTGTCCCTCGACAGTGAATAGGTGCACCGATTTCTCAGTGCAGCCTAACAAGCCCCATGTAACTGGTTCTTGCTCCACTGTCTCACTGACATACTATCTGCAAAATTATTTTTTCAAAAGAAAGCAGAAATAAAGACAGGGCTTAGAAAAGTAAAAACAAGGATTATTTGAATCCTTTAAATACACCTATTTTCTACTGTAGTATAGGGATATTTGCCATTTGCTATTTTAAGACAGTGCAATTTAAAAACATTGTACTCAAAGATTTGGACCAAGCACTTCTCAGTAGCAATAGTGAAAATTTTGTGGCTGAATTAAAATACACTTGAGTGAATGCCTTTCACTTTTTAAGGGGCGTACAGTATAAGCTAAAGTCTTCCCAAAAGAGACAGGGTTTACAGAGGAAGTGAAGAAAGGATACAAATAACATCCCCCATTCATTAAAAGAATGGTATTCATTGATGTTTACACATGTGGTTCTCACTCTTTAAACTTAAGTCTAAATATATTTTAAAAGCTGTAAGTAAAGTGGTAATTTACTGAAGCCAAACCACAAAGATATTTTAGGAATGCATCCAGGTTATATAATTTTATTCCTGCTATATAAAGAGAATTTTAATAGCTTCCATTTTGGTCATCTACTGACTAATTCTTAGAAGAAGTTTGGAACTTAAAATAATTTCAGAAACTGAGTTTCAATCCAATTAAATTTCTAGGTAAGAGGCAGAAATGGAAGCTCCCAAACACAGAATAGCTCTTCTCTCACAAGAGGGGCCTGGCAAAAGGGCTTCCACCTGGCCAACAGCACCTCCGGTCCTCTGCTGTCAAACCTAAACATGCTCTGCTCCTCCTGACACCTTTATTCACCTCCATTGCGGGAATCTTTCTTGGCTGGCATGACACTCAGCAAGAACGAGAGAGGGACAATGACAAGAAAGGTCATGCTTCTTTCTAGCTGGCTGGGGTGGCCCACAGACTTCTGTGGAAATGGGGCACAAGGTGGGAAATTGCACTTGCATTTAGGGGAGATGTGAGAAACAGAAAGAAACAGTGAGAAACAGTGGGAGAGCATAGGAAGGCAGAAAAACCTAAACTGTTCCAAGGAACAATGGGATGATTTACTTAGCAAGAGCTGAGGTTTTAGTGGAAAACAGGAATGCATTCTATATAGAAATTAAGAAATTAAGTGTTTTTTGATGCTCAAAAGAAAATTCTCTGCAATCCAAGACGACCAATAGCAATAGCCACAGCTACGCACACTTCTTTCATGGAAAGAACAAGAATGAGAAAATTCTCATGTTACTAAAAAGTGTCTACACAGAAAAATCTACCTACTGGAGTTCTAGGTAAGTAGCAAAGAGAAAATATCCTGAATGAAAAGAGATTCTGCTTCATAAAGACAAAAAATAAATTTGTGAAAAAGTACCATGGTGAAATTTCAGCATTAAGGAAAAAGCAAAAATTCCTAACTGTAAAGAGGTAACAGACACATTTACATGCAAAAAAGCCAATCATGCTGCAAGAATCAGCCCCACAACAGATTTTTTTGGTTACACCAGACTGTAGGTGTCACAAGTGCAATACCTTCAATGTTGAGGAATGATAACTTTAAATGTAAACTGAAATTATCAGTTCAGGCTGAAGGTATAATCAGACATTTAAGAGCATGTATCGACAGATTTTAATATCCATGCATACTGTATATAAAGAATTACTCAAAGTAAATAGCCTACTGAGTTAAAAAAAATCTAAACAAGGAACAACACAGAACTTTTTTACCAGTATATGACACGATTTCATTCTCATTTTTTCCCATTCCCTTACTCACCCCACAACCCCCAGTCCCTAAATACATAAGCTTTGTTCCCCCCTTTTTAAAATTGCCATCACATTTTTTCTTCACCCCTCATTACTCCACATTTCCCTTTGAATATTTTCTATTTCACAATATCCATCATACATTCTAGAACTCATTAACACCTTCAGTTTCTCATACCAGAGAACAGATACGATATTTACACATCTGTGACCTATTTATTTCACTTACGAGTATGTCCTGAAGGTACACAAAATTTTTAAAAAATCAGTAGAAGTCAAATACAACAAGAAGTAGAGAAGTGCCTACAAAGAAATGAAGCTATTGTGAAAATCTCCAACAAGTAGATAAATTCAGAATGGGAGTTCTTTTTCCATGAATCTAATATTACCCGGGTCAAAAGTAAAAAATATTTGTATAATAGTTTTACATTTTGTAAAAAAATCCAAACAAAACAGAAAAGACATCGTTATGCCATAACAATAAAAATCGCAAATTTATTAAACTGTATCCCTGTAAAAATTATTCTCTAGGGCCGGACGGTTAGCTCAGTGGTTCCGGCGCCTGCCTCGCAAGCATAAGGACCTGAGTTCGATCCCCGGTTACCACATATAATGCTGGGCGTGGTGGCTCACGCCTGTAATCCCAGCACTCGGGAGGCAGAGAAGGGAGGATTGCTGAGTTTGCGGCGGCTTGCCTGGGCACCATAGTGAGCTCAGGGCCAGCCTGAACTACAAAGCAAGACCCTGTCTCCAAAAAGCAAAAAAAAAATTATACTCTAGCAAAGTAGGAGATCACAGATAAGGTGGCTGATCATCTTAGGACTCGGGTGTTCCCAGACATGGGATTCTTGGGCTAAAACTGGGAAAGTCCTGTATAAACCAGGGCTTGTTTACTGCCTTAGGCTTGGGCTGAAGAGGTGAGACAAAAATACTAAAATCCTTGTTTTTCAGGCCACTAGTTCAACAGCTGTCTTAGAAAAGAAGCTGGTAACAACCAACCCTAATGTAGTGATGTTAGTAATTATGGTACCATAGAATGAGGTTTTTCTATTTAATTCTGTCACTTTCCAAAGTATTCATATTTTCAAAGTCATACATCCATTTAGAGTAAGTCAACTTTCACTGATGAAGCATTTAACTCTTAAAAAAGAGAAGCATCTAGCTCTTGACAAAGTCATCTAGAGCTCCAAACATAGGCAGCTAACTACTGTATAAATGATTAAACAAGAGATTTTAAAAAGTCAAAATCCCGATTTGAAAGCAAGTTTTTAAACAAAGCCAAAGACAGGAAGATCTGTTCCTTTGTGTAGGGCAGTGTTAGTGCTCTGGTGAGGAATGAATGATCCCAGGAAAGGACAAGAGGAAGACTGCACTGGCAAACCAAAACATGCTCCCAGAGGAACCACATGATGACACAACAGGCCATTAGATTGTGTTCCACAGCCCCTGCTAGGAACCCTGAGCTCACCCACGGGAGGCCACTCCAAAACATGCCCCTCTCTCTGTCCTGCTCTGCAAGAGCGACTGCTCAGGAGTGTTAGGTATGACATTTAAAAAAAGAAAAAGCCATGAGTGATATCATCTGGCTACTTCATGTTGAAACTTTTAATCTTTTTTTTTAAATAGGTGGTCTTTTTGTGAAGTTTAATAACCCTGAAAAGGGATTCATATCTATAGATAACTCTTTTGTGTCTTTAGAGAGAACTGAACCACAGTCTTAGGTGTGCTGACTCTAAAACTATTTACACAGGAAGCGATTAACTTATTTACAATGATAACTCAACTATAAAGGTAATAATTATTTCATGCCTTTCAATTTAAGAATGCCCTCTGGTCACACCCAAAATATATATTTAAAATACATTTTAAAATCTAAAGTAGAAAAGGTCTGTAGTCCTGCCTTTTGTAAGAAACTGCTAAGCATATAATCAGAATCCACTATGTGAATTGAACAGTGCATAAAATTAGGAACTTTAATACTTTTAATAACTTAATAGGTCCCTGCTGAGTCACTGTGCATCTGTCAAGTTTCCTAATTTTAAGGGATAGAACATTTGAAAGCATGCCTGAAATCAGTAGGTAGCTTTTAATTAATATGACCATTTAACATGGTTGAGCATACTTATGTTCCCTTAAAGCTAAGTGAATTGTGTATCTTAAAATTCCAGAATCTGACAACTGAGGGAAAAAAAATCACACACATAGCTCATTGGAAATGTATATCATGATGACAAGCATATGGAAACTTGTGAAAATTTTTTAAAATGTAGCTCCAAGGAAGCTGAGATATTATTCCTACAAAATGAAGAGACCTAAGGCAAGATACATTAAAAAGGACCAAACGAGACCAAACCATATGTTTACCACCCAACAGTACTGAACTAAAACTTATAGGTGACCCACAAATTCCAAAGCAAGAACAACAGAACTATGATTCTCCTAAAATGTTCATCCTTCGTATGTTTTATTTTAATTAAAAGACGACTAAGTTTCTCATTCCACTACTTCAGGACACTAAACATCTCAATGGTGTGTACTAAGTGCAAAAGTTGAAGCACACAGTCTCCATAACTCCAGAAGGAAAGAAACAAAACAAAAAAAGGTAATGAAAGCTTCAATTTACTTGCTCTCCAGGAAACTAATTGGAATGTACTGGAGTAAACTTAATGAAATAATGTAAAACATTTGTGTGAAATTCAAAGTATCTGTTAGAAACCCTTCAAGGGTAGGAACGTCTCCGCCCCCTTTTTCATTTCCTTGGTTCCCAGTGGCAGCTCTATTGAATATGCAAATCACACTGACTGAGAACTAATTATTTGTTCAGGGGAAAAGCCCTTGAACTATTCTGCAACCTGGGTTGTTTTAAGTTTCTGCATCCCTCTGAAATGCTGCTGGCTCTTCTTGGTGCCCGAGGTTCCTCCCCACCCTACTCTGAAATTGGTTACAGCCACAGGCTTTCTCAAGCAAAGACAGTCACTGGTGTTCATAATACTCCCAAAGAATGGAAATGATGATGTTCCTCCCAAGATTGGCTGTATTCTTCACACAATCAAGATTTATTGTTCAATTGTTTCTTTACTTCATTATTTTAATGGGTTTTCTCCCAGAAGTAGGCTTAGAGTCTAGGGTTGAAAGTTAAAGTTTTCCATATGTATAGATTTAAGCCATTTGCTCTAATGATAGAGAAATTTATTCTTTCAGTTGCAATATTTTACATATTTTTATTCATTTTAATACTTTTCAAAAAGTTCTATCTCAAAGCTGTTGTTCCTTCCATGTATTTTTCAAGTTAGTTTTGAATGTGATCCAATTATAGAAGTTGTCATGGAACCAGATAATTTATGAGAGTGTATTACATGGCTTTTGAACTTCTCACCCTTCTTCTCTCTAACTACTGTTTAAAATTTCACCAACTCCATGGGGCTTTCAGCCACACACTTTTACTATGAGTTGAGTATCCATAAGCCAAAAATCCCAAATTGGAAACTTTTTGATGGAACAGTGGAAAAGTCCACACCTGCCCTCATCAGGCAGATTAGTCAAAACATAGGCATATCAAAAATAGCATGCCATGCCAGGCACATTGGCTCATGCCTGTAATCCCAGTACTCGGGAGGCAGAGACAGGAGGATTGCTGAGTTCGAGGCATGCCTGGGCTACATAGTGAGCTCAGGGCCAGCCTGAACTGCAAAGCGAGACCCTGTCTCAAAAAAAAAAAAAATAGCATGCCAAATTATACTCAAGCTATGTGTACATGTATATGAAACATACATGAATTTTATATTTAGGCTTGAGCCCTTTCCCCAGTGTACACCATTATGTCTATGTAATCATTAAAAAAAGAAACCCAATTCAAAACACTTCTAGATCTCAAGCATTTTAGATACCCTTATCTAAAATGACATTTACTCTGTATTACCATTCTCACATTGATTAGTCTTTACCACTCTGTAGCCATTTTGGCACACACTATTTTATTTTAAAAGAAAGCCATGTATGGTGGCACATTCTGGGAGATGGAGGCAAGTTTGAGTCTTGCCTGAGCAATGGAGCAAAGTAGTGATATCCTGTCTTAAAATAAAAAAAAAATTAAATGGGCCAGGGATTTGGCTTAGTGCCAAAATCTAGGGTTCAATCTCCAGTACTTACTAAAGAAATAAGTAAATAAACTTTGAAAAGAGAGGTAAGCCAGTCGACATTTTCTCCTAAGCCCCACATCAGTGCAGTGGTCAGGCCATCCCACAAAGGTTTCTTAGTTAACCTTGGTATCCAGCGCACTGTGACTCACACATAGTAGGTCTTCACATGTCTTTGAATGAATACATGTTAGGTAGCAATTTGTGGGCAGTTAACAGACTCCTCTGTCTCAGAAGGGAGAAACAATGAGAGCTGATTTTGCCAGACACCAGGATTTCTACCAATCACATCTACCTGAGTCAGATGTGATACGACCACAATCAGCTTTTAAGGCACGCTCACGTGCACGTGCACACACACCCAGACACACGCACACTACCTGCAACCCCAGACACGCAATGGACAGGAGTGTTAGTGTCTATGACCAGTGCCATGCTGGGTAAGGTATAGGTAAGTTCTTCACACTGAGCTGGTAGGTATCTGCTGAGGACTGTGTGCTGGTCCCCCTATGCTATACTGAGGCCGTGAACCCCAGGTGGTAGATTTGGAGTAACACCTTTGGAAGGCAATTAGGTTTGGTTGAAGTCACAAGGGTGAGGCTTCTATATGGGATCAGTGGCTTTATATGAAAGGAAGAAATGCTGAAGCTGGTGCTCACCACCATGTGAGAACAGAGACTTACTTACTCAGAGACTTACTTACTTACTTACTTACTTTATTTATTTGCAGTTCCAGGGATTGAACTCAGGCCCTTCTGTTTCCAAGGTAGGCATGGTACCACTTGAACTAAATCCCCAGCCCACAGAGACTCTTTTAAGTCCACTTGTTTCTTATGCATCATTTGCCTTGAACAGCCATTTGCTTCTCATCCTAAAGATTTCTGGAACTGTTGTTGGTGTGCTGTTGATTGTGTTCTTATCTTACGAGGCTTGCACCCATTTCCACCCTGCTGAAACATACAACAACACTGCTCCTGGCTGGTTTCCTCTAGAGTTGTCTTGCACTGAACTCACCTGAGGCATCTCCCAGGATTCCACTGTCTACTCCATGCCCTTAATTGGCTTTGATTTATGGTGTGGTATGGGTTGAACCAAAGTTTCAATGCTTAATCCCTGGAGCACTGGTGTTCAGAAGGAGTTACCCTTTCCTTTCTCCTTATGGTTACAAATAGTTCTAGCTCCAAGCTGTTCAACTTTATGTTTTCCATATCTATGTAAATTTTTCCGAGTCAGACTTTGTTTAACATAGGATAAATGGTTTAAAAGATTTGAAACTCATGTGACTGGTGTGAAAAAAGAAGGGGTCAGGATTCCAATCTCTGCTTGGGAAAATTCTAGTGGTGTAACCCTCACACCATCAGCTTCCCCATAGCTAAGTGAAGAGCGAGAGTGTCTTTCTTGTCTACCTCATAGGGCTTGTGCAAGATCAGAAGAGAGGGCCGGAGGGTTAGCTCAGTGGTTCCGGTGCCTGCCTTGCAAGCGCAAGGACCTGAGTTCAATCCCCGGTAACCACATATAATGCTGGGCGTGGTGGCTCACGCCTGTCATCCCAGCACTCGGGAGGCAGAGACAGGAGGATTGCTGAGTTCGCGGCGGCTTGCCTGGGCACCATAGTGAGCTCAGGGCCAGCC
>PVIC010008781.1:0-47314 GCA_004025085.1 Thryonomys swinderianus
AAACAACCCAAATGACCATCAACTGGAGACTGGATAAAGAAGATGTGGGTTTTTTTTTTTCCTTAAATGGAATATTATTCTGCCGTAAAGAATGACAAGACTGATTCATTTATGTGCAAATGGATACACCTGGAGGACACACTAATAAGTGAAATAAATAGATCACAGATAGGCAAATACCAAATCTGTTCTTTGATATGAGCACCTGTAGATGTAAATGAGCTCTAGAAAGTATGACAGTATTTGTAGAATGAGAAATTTCCAAAGGAAATTTGGTGTGGGGATGTAATGAGGGGAAGGAATAAATATGATTCTGGAAGAAAATAAAAGAGCATGTATATAGGGGGTGGGGAGGTGTGGGTGGCTAGGGACGTGGGTAAAAATGAGAATTAACTTGTGTCATATACTGGTACAAAAACAGAAGATATAACAAAAAAGAGCATAATCTAAGATATAAAGGTAGGAAATGTAGAGTTGGGACCTAGAGGATAGCAGAAAATTCCAGATTATACCTTAGAAAGTCACACACTCAATTGTACATGAATGAAAGTGTTGAAAACCAAGAGTGAGGATATTGATTATATTAGAGAGATTAATTAACATAATTAGAAGGTATAAACAGTAATATATAAAAGGAAGAGTGAGAAATAATAAGTGAAAATTCTACTCTGAGCTACTTGGAATTTCCATGTGATACTCATGTTCACCTCACATGGCGCCTGCAGCATATAAGCATTCAATATGTGCAGTGTGATGAAGAAATTCAGGAATATTACAGTAAAGGTGTATTTGGCGTTATCCCTCAGAAATATGGCCCTGGCTTTGAACGCACTCATCACATTGCTCTTGCCACTTTCTGAAGCATTTCTGCAAGTCTTCTTTCGTAACTGTTTGTGACGGTGCTCTTGCGGTTGACTTGATGCCCTGAATCTATTCCGAATGCTTCCCCAGCACAGTCCTTTTCAACTGGAAAAAGAACTAGATCTTCCATAGTATCATAGCCACCAAATAAAGTGGATGAGGACACACTATAATATTGTTATAAAACTGCTTTTCTGTTGAATTACACATAACAGAAATATCCACAGTATTTCCAAATCGCAAATAATAGAGAATACATAGATGGGCAGCAATGTCATATCTTGATATAGCTTGACTGTGTAATAATCAAATCAGGATACTTAACAAACCTATCATTCCCTATACTTATGTTTATAGTGAAAGCATTTAAAATTTACTTTTAGTAATTTTTGAAATACAGAATGGAATATAATTTATGATAGCTATTTTTCTGTGCAGTAGATAGCTCTCTTTTTCTTTTCTTTTTTTAAATTGAATTATTTACTGGTACATTTCACATACAGTTAACAATCACACTCAACACTGGGGAATTTGTATAGTATATGACAGAAGTTAATTCTCATTTTTACCCATCTCCCTACCCACCCACAAACTCCTAGCCCTTATATACACGCTATTTCTTTTTCTTTCCGAATCATATTTCTTCTTTCCCCTCATTTCGTTCCCACACCACATTCCCTTTGAATGTTTCTTATTTTACAAAATCTATCATAGATTCTAAAACTCATTTACATCTACAGGTTCTCATACCAAAAGAAAAAATATGGTAATTACATATGTATGATCTATTTATTTCACTTATTAGTGTGCCCTCAAGGTGTATCCATTTGCACATAAATGAATGAAAGTTGTCATTCTTAGTAGTACTGTCCCTGCTTTGAAAGCACAAGAGCCTGAGTTTGATACCTGGTACCCCTCTCTCTCTCTCTCTCTCTCTCTCTCTCTCTCTCTCTCTCTCTCTCACACACACACACACACACACACACACACATAATGCCAAACTAAATGGGTTAGCATAGGCGTAGGCATGGCTGTGACTGGCACCAACCAATCAGCTTGTTGTCTGAGTGGAATAAAAGTCTAATGATGCATAAAGGTTTTGATTATATTTCTTTTTTAAATTGAATTCTTTATTGGTACGTTTTATATACAGCTCGCAATCATACTCAACATCGGGGAATTTGTACCAGTATATGACACAAGTTAATTCTCATTTTTACTCATATTCCTACCTATCCACAAACCCCCACCCCTTATATACATGCTATTTCTTTTCTTTCCAACCATATTTATTCTTTCTCCTCATTACGTTCCCCCACCACATTCCCATTGAATATTTCCTATTTTACAAATTATATCATACATTCTAGGACCCTTTTACATCTACAGGTTCTCCTACCAGAGAAAAGATACGGTATTTACATATCTGGAATCTATTTGTTTCACTTAGTGTGTCCTCAAGGTGTATCCATTTGCACATAAATGAATGAAAGTTGTCATTCTTTATGGCAGAGTAATACTCCATTTTATTTTAAAAACACACACATCTTCTTTATCCAGTCTCCACTTGATGGGCATCTGGGTTGTTTCCAATCCTGGGCTATCGCACACTGAGCCGCTGTGAACATGGGTGTGCGTGTGTCTTTCCAGTGTGATTCATTGAACTCCTTTGGGTATGTCCCTAGCACGGAGATAGCAGGGTCCAATGAGAGCTCTAAGCCTAGTTTTCTGCGGAATCTCCACTCTGCTCTCCACAATGGTTTCCCAAGTCTACAATTATGTTTCTTCAGAGGAGCTTCGATCCCCAGCTTCTCCTTGGATGTTGCCTCCTGTTTTCCAGCCCAGACCCTTCAGTTTCCTGTCACACGTCCTCTGGCCTCTTGACACGGTTCGTGAGCCCCAGGTCTTTCGTTTTGGACCGGATCTTTCCAATCCCCAGCAAACAGAATTTTGGACTCTTCTACACCTGCCTCTGCGCCCAGCCATTGTAAGCCGACTTCGTAAATCCTTACATATGTACATGTTTTACATTAATCCGTTTCTCTAGTGAACGTGACTGATACCCTACCCCATCTCTCAAAGCCCACTTGACCATATTCTGTAATTTCTCATTTATTGACCTATTTATTTACTTATATATTTATTTTTAGATCACTTATATAAGAGAAAACAAGCAATATTTGACATTGTGTGACTGGCTTATTTTCCCTGATGTAATGATCCTCAGTTCCATCTATTTTTCCTGCAAATGGCATGTTTTGATTGTTCGTTCAGCCTGTAATCCCAGCACTCAGGAAGCAGAGGCAGGAGGATTCCTGAGTTTGAGGCTTGCCTGGGCTATATAGTGAGCTCAAGGACAGCCTGAACTACAAAGCCAGACCCTGTCTCAAAAAAATATTAGGTGAATATAACAATGTGCTGAATATAAGATGTTACGATGTTAAATCTAAATGGAATAATTCAAAATTCAGACTTTTATATTCGAGTGCCAATTATCCCACTAATGTGTAGTTGGTAAATTTTCCTTATCTTTTGAGAAGATTGTCATGAATACCCCTGGGCTATATTACATATTACTGCTTTAGTCAAACATATGTTGTAATCAATTTACTATAACATTGACAGTTGGATGGGGAAAAATACATCTCATTCTGCTTCCAATGCTGTTGTGTTAATTTCTAACTCAAGATTTCCCTCTGCTGGAATACTGTGTAAGTGAAATATAAACTAATGCCTTCTATGTAATATGCTCAGCTTCCTAAAACAAATTGTCCAAAGTGCTTCTGATGCTTTGCAATAAACTAGCCACCTAATGAAACTGTTAAGTTGTACTAATAAGGTAATAAAATAGACATATCAAACTATGTATGAATTATGTAAAGAACTTTTCCCTAACTGACAACAAACCATTTTCTAAGTAAAAACTCAAATTCCATCCCTGGAGACTATTTTCAAAAGATAATTTATCCTTTAAATGTAACTTTGGTGATGTGGGTCCGCAAGAACCACTAATATTATTTGTAATTTATATTTGTACATCTTTCATTCCTAAGAATTAGCAAAAATTTCCCCAACTCTTTCTAACCTTTTCCTAGTAATTTTCTCCATATTACCTAAGATTTTATGGTGGTAAACTCTTATAAATAACATGATTTACTTTGGGAACAATTTTAGGTATATAATTCAGTGGAAATAAAGAAATTCATGTTACTGTGAAACTACCTCTCCAGATATTTTAATCTCCAAATATGAAACCCAATAGATTGAATGTTACTTCCGGTGTCATCTGTGAATCAAACTGTTCTCAGTTCTTTATATAAGTGAAATCACACAGTATTTGTCCTTATGACTGAATTATCTTATGTAGTATAAAATCTCCAAGTGTCATTCATACTGTTATGTGCATCTGAATGTTTTATTAGTACATGTTTGCAGTACCTGCAGTTTACAATTTATTTTGGGGAAAGGCTGCATATGCATAATACAGCTTGATTTTATTTCTTTGATTTCTGAAACGGAGTATTTCTCTCCCATAAAAATGATAATTTTGAAATAAATAGGTCACGGATGTGTAAATATCGTATCTTTTCTCTGCTATGAGAAACTGGAGAGGTAAATGAGTTCTGGAATGCATGATAGATACCGTGAAATAGTAAATATTCAGAGAGAAATGGAGTTTAGGCATACGAAATGAGGGGAAGTTCTCAATGTTGAGCATAATTGTGATGTGTATGTATAATGTACCTATATATGTTCATAGATATATAGAATATATATAGAATATATATAGAAAATATATATAGAATATATATTCTGTTCCCATTCCCTCCTCTCTCCCTCCTCTAAATGCTTTTTCCATTTTCATTCTTGTGGGTATTATTAGTTTTATTTTATTTGTGACACAAAATGTTTATTTTCACTGTGGTCATTAGTTTCTTCTACCTGGCATAACTTAGTTCGAGTGTTTTCCCTTTCCCGTCCCTTCTCCTCTCATCCACATTCTCTTGTAAGAGATTCCCATTCGCAAGAGACTGTGTACCAGAATCTCGTCCCGATTTTATGCTGAAGAACATCTCCTTCGAGTAATATATCATATATTGATTATTCATTAGTTGATATATGCTTGGATTAATTCCACTTCAGGGTTTGGGAAATGATGTCCATGCGAAACTCGATGTACATATTTAAATCATTTCTTTCAAGACTTTCGGATATGTAACTGGAAGGGGAACTTCTGGATTACATAGTATTTCTGAGGTTTCTTTCTTTTCCTTTATTTGTATTCACTCGAGGTTCTCCTAAATCTGCTGTATCACTTTACATGCCTACGTGTAGTGCATTGGAGTTTCAATTTCTATTTGTCCTGTGAAATATTTTTTTAATTTAAGCATTGCTTTCACATGATATTAATCATCAAATCTGATGTGAAATGATAACTCATTTTATGTTTCTTTCATTTCCTTAATGACTAGTGATGTTTAGAATGTTATGTTCATGTTGAACACTTGCATAATTTTACAGAATTATTTTTGAGTCTTTTGCTTATATATATATATATATATTTTTTTTCTTTTTGAGACAGGGTCTCGCTTTGTAGTTCAGACTGGCTCTGAGCTCACTATGTAGTCCAGGCAAGCCTAGAACTCAGAAATCCTCCTGCCTCTGCCTCCCGAGTGCTGGGATTACAAGTGTGAGCCACCACGCCCGGCTTTTGCTTATATTTTTATTTCATTGCATTCTCCTTGTTGTTTTGTTATAAGGATTATTTATGCATTATGTACATATATTGCTTATAAAACATTTATTTCCATAACATGAGTTGTTTTCTTTTTACTCCATTCTATAATTTGGTGTAAAATAACTGAATTTTAATATAATTCCATAGGCTTACATGTTTTTTTCTCTCTATCTGGGTTCTTGGTGTTTTTGGTTTTTATTTATTTTATTTTATTTTATTTTATTTTTTGAGACAGGATCTCGCTTTGTAGCTCAGGCTGACCCTGAGCTCAGTATGCAGCCCAGGAAAGACTCAAACTCACACCAATCCTCCTTCATCTGCCTCCCAAGTGCTGGGATTACAGGTGTGAGCTACCATGACCAGCTTTGGTGGCGTATTTTTAAAAATTGAAAAATTTCATATCATGAAGAAGGCATCTGCAGGAAAATTGATGGAGTTTGGGAACATAATATTAAAAGAAGTAAATCAGACACACACTTAAGTACTACATGTTTTCTCTTACATGAGAAATGCAGATTGACAGTAAAGAGTAAATAAGAAGGTAAATAAGAAGATGTATCTTTCCTTTTTTTTTTTTTTTTTTTTTTTTTGGTGGTACCAGGGATTGAACTCGGGCCCTTGTGCTTCTAAGGCAGGTGCCGTACCACTTGAGCTAAATCCCCAGACTGAAGATAGATCTTTTGCAAATGGGAAGGAAACCAACAGGTGCAGGAAACAGGGAGAGGAAGGAAGGGGAGTTTGAAAGGCAACAAAATGTGATATACACTTAAGTCAAAAGCTTTACATAGTATACGGTGAACATGTACTAATAAAGGTATACTTAGTTTGATTGTTAATTTTTAGATTTTATTAATATTACTCTAATTGTCATTTATTATTTGTTGTTAAGCTGCATGAGTTGCTCAGATATTTTGGATGTTAGTCTGTCGGACGCATGATTCAGAAATAATTCTCTCCTCTCCTCTAAACTTAAGTTTCACTCTGTAGATGTAGAGAAGGTTTTAGTTTGATGCACGTTCACTCATCTATTTTTGCTTCTGTATCCTGTGTTTATTTCCAAAATCTTCTTGCTAGAACAAATTCATAACGATTTTCCCATTTCTTTACTACAATTTCACTTCTTATGTTTAAGTCCTTAATCCATGTGAATGTTTGTATATGATGTCAGATAATGTTTTCAGATATATGGGTCGGAGACTCCCACCGTTCTTTGACAGAGAGCTGGACCAGACATTCACAGGGCTCAGTCCATTAGCCCTTAAAAACCAGTGACTTGGTTAGAACTAAGGCTGAATCAGAGAAAGTTAACATTTGTAGTTCTGAAATATATCTCACCTCCAGGCCAGATTTTTCAGAACTTCATCAGCACACTTTCTAGTCAACTGAAGCATGAGGAAGATTCAACATTAGATAGAAAAAAAAAGTACTTCTAGAATAGGAATCAGTAAGTTCTTTATGTAAGGACCCAGTGCAATACTTTTCAAAAGGAATACATAATATAATTACATTGACTAGGTACCTTAAACAATAGTAATTTATTTGCTTAAATATCTAAACTGAAGATGTTAATGAGTTCTAGAATGTACGATGGATATTGTGAAATAGAAAATATTCAAAGGGAAGTGTGGTGGAGGGGTAAAGAAAAAATGTAATGGTAATAAAAAAGGGAGACAAAGCTTATGTAGATAGAGGGTGGGGGCTGTGGGGGTGGGTATAGGAATGGAAAAATGAGAATTAAATTGTGTCATATACTGGTACAGATTCCCAATATTAAGTGTGATCATGATATGATGTGCATATACAATGTACCAATAAGGATAAAAACTAATAATAATAAAAAGAAGATCTGGGGACTAGAAATTCTGGATCACGTTACCCCAAAATAGTAGGTTTTGTTTCTCATAACGTCGACATACTTGACATGCACATAGTCATTTTATCACTTTCTTCACATTATCTTTGCTCCTTATTTACACTATCCTGGTTTCTCTCCATATATCTAAATTTTCTTCTAAAAACACTAGTAAAATTGCATTTGGGCTCACACAAATGACTTCACTTAAAATTAATCAGGTTTTGAACTGTCTTCATTACAAATACAGTCAGCTTGACTCACACTGTACATGCCTTGTGACTTTACTGCATAAATCACCCCTGACCAAAAGCTTCAGTAACTATCCCTTACAGGACTAGTCCTTGAAATCCAGGGACTACTATACTCTCCTTACTTCCAATAAAATTCTCCTACGTCCTTCCTTTAGTTTGTGACTTCCTCCATGTTGTGGGAACATAAACTCAGCATATTTTACACCTAATAAGTTGGGAGCTATATTTTTCTTATAAGACTTCCACATGGCAGACTAGAGTTGAAGAAGAAATCCAGTGCAGCACCTGTCACATTTGAGAGTGTATAATAAGGAGTCATTTTGCAAAGAGATTGTTTAAGAAAAACTAAGAATTAAATTGTGTCATACCTTGGTACAAGTTCCCAATATTGAGTGTGGTCATGATGTGTATAAACAATGTACCAATAAAGATAAAAGAACCAAAATAAAGGAAGAATAGATTTTTAAAGGGTCACAGGGAAGGTAAATAAAATATTAATCAACTTCTCTCTCTCAAAAAAAATGAGCTGCAGAATGACAGCAAAAAAAAAAATGCACTTCAAGGTTTTGAGAGTCCCCCTCCCACTTGACTGGGTGAAAGGCAGACACGAGAGAGCGGCAGGGAGCACAGAGGCTAGACATGGGCCCTCGGAGGAGTTTAAATTTAGTGTAGGAAGGCCGTGGGTCCTACTCTCTGTGATAAATCAGGCCGCTTATTTGTAGTTTGCAGAGTGGGCTGGGCTAAAACTGCTAACATTAAGTCCGATGAATGGCTTGACCACCTCCACCACTCTGGCTACGTTGCACACAGAACTTAGCAGTCAGTATACTTTCCCCCTTTTTCTGGTATAAACAAGGATACACTTCTCATACTGCTTGGATTGTCACCACAGCCTGAGGGGTAAAAATATGAGATATTGGGGTGGAGATTTAGCTCAGTGGTTCTGGCACCTGTCTAACAAGCAGAAGGTCCTGAGTTAGGTCCTGATCACCACATAAAACAATACCGGGTGTGATGACTCACATCCATCAGTAATCAGTACCACATACCACAATGCCAGGTGTGGTGGCTCACGTTTGTAATCCCAGCACTAGGGAAGCAAAGGCAGGAAGATTGATGAATTCAAGGCTTGCCTGGGCTACATAGTGAGCTCAGGAACTGAACTACAAAGCGAGACCATGTCTTAATAAGGGGGGGGGGTGCTCTGGGGCTATAGGGCATCACACCACAAAACTATAGACTTTAAAACATTATGACAAAGAAAGCAGTAGCTAGAGATGTACAGAGTGACATGGAAACTGGGAGCAGCTGAAGTGAACACAGCCATACGGCTGACACAACTGACTCACAACTACCTGGAGAGAAATGGAGACTGGACCCAGCTTAACACACAGTATGTGAGCATACAATAAATAGGACATTGTGTTGGCTCATCGTCCCTTACCCATGTCTGATGATTGCAGTATTGCACATCCTAGACACACCCCACTGATTAAAAACCATGGAGAAAACTTTTGGACTCACTGTTCTATTGCTTTGGTTAATTTTTAGTTTGAGTTTTTTTCTTTCTCTTGATTGTTCATTTCTCATAATTTCTTCTAATTCTACTAATTTTCTTTTAGTCCTTAACAGGATCATTTATCTTACTTTTGTCTCCTCCTTATCTTTCCCATTTTTCTAGTAATTTTACTTAAATTGTCCTTTTCCATTTGCTCATTTTTTATTAGTATTTCTAATAAGCTTTACTAATCTTTAGAGATTTAGCCAAATATTCCTTATTGTTGTTGAATTATTTTCTGATGTTAATGGCAATAGAGTTGCTACAATTAGTACTTACTATATGTCTATATTTGGCTTGCTTTTTGTCACCATTATTATTACACGTATCTTATCTGTCCTTAAGGATGGTAGTTTTGTCAAGATTCAGTTTTCCTTTGACTCTGCTGTTACTGCTAATTTTGTTGATATTGCCAGAGTTGCATAACTATTGGCATTGTTTTTTACTATATACCAATATCTGATTTGTCTCTGCTTTGTCGATAATACTACAATTTATTTCCAAAAAAACTGTGTTCTGGGTCAATTACGTTGCACTATCCCTTCCCAAAATCAACAGATGTAGTCAGAATTTGGAACAGAAGGATGTACTATATTTAGCTACTGTATTACAGGAAAGGAAACAATAGTTAAAGAGATTTCCAAAGAACCAACAAAGCCTTTCCACTATAAATGACCCTCAAGACACACACACACACACACACACACACACTCACACACAAACACACACACACACACACTCTCTCTCTCTCCCTGCACAATAAAGCATGAGAAAAAACTCAAACAAAGCTGATCTAAAGAATAATATAAGTATGAAATGAAATTCAAACAACTTAATTATACAAATTGGCAAAATAGGAAGTGAAAAAACAATAAGATCCTAAGCTAGGTCAAAGATTCTATATATAAAAAGACAACAGAATTAATAAATAAAATGATAAGTGATTATACAGAAGACAAAAATAAAAAGCCAGTTTACGAAGACAATATGATACAAAATGTAAATTAATCACTATAGCAAAGAAGTAGAATCTGTGACATGTATCAAACAGAAATCTAAAAGAAATGTTCATTTGAAATTATGGAAATCATAAGTGACCAATGTGAGGATAGAACATTAGAACAAGATGATAAAGCTGAATCATATGACAATATACTCACATATAGCATAAAAACAAGAGCTCAAGGAAAATCGATCCAATACCTGCTAGATGGTGGGAAAAAATACTAAACTAGATTTTATTTATTTATTTATTTACTTACTTACTTACTTATTTATTGAGACAGGGTCTCGCTTTGTAGTTCATTCTGGCCCTGAGCTCACTATGTAGCCCAGGCAAGCCTTGAATTCAGCAATCCTTCTGCCTCTGCCTTCTGAGTGCTGGGATTACAGGCATGAGCCACCACAACCAACAAAACTAAATTTTATTGGAAATAGATAAGGTTCCAGGAACGTGGCAGGGTGCTAAACAAAAAATCAGACTCTCCAAATTTCAGAGTCCAGACCCTTGAAAATAATGACGTGGAGAAGAAAAGAAGAAAGGATGTGGTTCCCTGAAACCCAGGAAGAATTTAAAGCAAAAGTATTCTTTAAATGGAAGCAAAGCTTATGTATATAGTGGCAGGGGTTGTAGGGTGGGCGGGGGAATGGGAAAAATGAGAATTAAATCATGTCATGTGCTGGTGCAACTTCTCAATGTCAAATGTGATCATGATATGTATATAAAATGTATCAATAAAATCAGTTTTTTTTTAAAATGGAGCCTACAGAGAAATGGAAATGGTAGGATATAAAATTAAAAAGTAAAAAAAAAAACATGCACCTTTTTCATCCCAGCTCTTGGCTCAGTAGGAAAGAAGCCTGAATCTATAAAGATTCAGTAAGAGCTGAGGACCCCAGAGCCCTTTGTAGAGAAATGCAGCAGAGGAACTGACCACAGTTAGCTTCACTTCAGGTCTCTCACTGCTCAGCTTCCACAGTGACTGGTAGAGGAACTGCTATCGTAGGCGTCCATGATCAGGAATTCATGGTCAGCATGTTGTGTCTATTCCTGAGGTGCTCAAATTAAATTAAATGATGGAGCCACAACTCCCATGGGAAGAGCCCAGGTTTTTTCATTTGCATCTCTTGAATGACCAGTGATGTTGAACATTTTTTTCATATTCTTCTTAGCTGCTGTGACTTCTGCTTCTGAGAAGTGTCTGTTCATTGCAGGTGCCCATTTTTGAACTGGGTCTTTAAACTTGGGGAGGCTGATCTGTTTAAGTTCTTTATATATTGTAGATAATAGCCCTCTGTCTGATAAACAGCTAGTAAAGATTTTTTCCCAGGTTGTTGGTTGTCTTTTAGCAGTGCCAGCGACTTCTTTTGCTGCACAGAAGCTTCTCAGTAGGATGAGATCCCATTTCTTGATTCTTTCTGCTAGTTCTTGTGCTAGAGGCATTTTATTCATAAAGTCACTGCCTAAGCCAATGTCTCCAAGAGTTTTGTCTAACCTGTTTTCCAGCAGGCTTATTGTTTCTGTTTTAATGTTTAAGTCTTGTATCCACTGTGAATTTAGTTTTGTGCATGGTGAAAGGGATGGGTCTAGCTTTAGTTTTTGGCAGGTCAAAGCCCAGTTTTCCCAGCACCATTTGTTAAAGAAGCTGTCTTTCCTCCATTGAGGATGTTTGGCTCCTTTGTCAAAGATAAGGTGGTTTAGTGTATCCGGGGTTGTTTCTGCATCTTCTAATCTATTCCACTGGTCCTCGGGTCTGTTACTTTGCCGGTACCATGCAGTTTTTACCACAGTGGCCTTATAGTACAGTTTTAACTACCCCCTGCCATGGTGTAGTTGCTTAGAATTGCTTTTGCTATTCTAGGTTTCTTGTGTTTCCAGATGAATTTTTGGATTATTTTCTCTAGCTCTGTCAAGTATAGCATTGGAATTTCAATTGGAATTGCATTGAATCTGTATAGTAGTTGTGGGAGCATAGCCATTTTGACGATGTTGGTTCTCCCTACCCAGGAACAAGGGATGTCTTTGCACTTTCTCATCTCCTTTTCTATCTCTTTTTTAGAGTCCTATAGTTTTCAGAGTAGAGGTCTTTCGCTTCTTTTGTTAGGTTGATTCCTAGATATTTCATTTTTTGGGGTGCTACTGTGAAAGGGATTGACTCCCCTATTTCTCTTTCAGTGAGTCTGTTGTTTGTGTAGACAAAGGCTATTGATTTTGAGCATTAACCCTGTATCCAGCGACACTACCAAATCTGGTAATTAAGTCTAGCAGTCTTTTGGTTGAGTTTTTAGGATCCTCTAGATAGACTATCATATCATCAGCAAATAATGCCAGTTTAACTTCTTCCTTTCCTATCTTTATTCCTTTTATATCTTTGTCCTGCCTGATTGCTACGGCTAATGTTTCCAGCACTATATTGAACAAGAGTAGTGACAAGGGACATCCTTGTCTTGTTCCTGATCTTAGTGTAAAAGGTTTCAGTTTTTACCCATTAAGTATGATGCTGGCTGTTGGTTTTTCATAAAAAGCTTATATTAAGTTGAGATAAAGTCCATCAATTACGATTCTCAGTAGGGTTTTGATCATAAATTGGTGTTGGATTTTGACAAATGCTTTTTTCTGCATCTATTGAGATAATCATATGGTTTTTGTCCTTGAGTCTGTTAATATAGTGTATTACATTGATTGATTTACATATATTGAACCAGCCTTGCATCCCTGGGCAGTGGCGATGGCGCTCGGGGGTACCCAAGTCCTCTCTGCGCGGCTGCGGGGTTGAGCAGGGCCAGTCAGCAGGCCTCTCTTCAGTATTGTCATTCCATCCAACTACCTTGTTCAATTTGTGTGTAGTCAAGGGATTTTTTTTTAATTCTCAAGATGTGTGAATTATTATGTCTTGATAAATTCCCTATTAATTGGATATTATTCATCCCACCTTCTTGTTGCTGGTCATAAAACACAGAGACCATTGAAAAATCATCATAATTTAATTACAAGCTCCATATGGCCAGGGATTTAGCTCAAGTGGTACCATGCCTACCTTGGAAGCACAAGGGTCTGAGTTTGATCCCTGATACTGAAAAAAACATCTGCAATTACTCTCACTGGTTTTGCCAGTGCAGCAAACGCATTTTCAGATAAAATACTTTATCCATGGCTACAGAGCTAATAGTACAAGGATAACTATTTAAACCCACTACTGTAGAAAAAAGCACAGTGGCTGGGTGCAATGTGGAGGATCGTGAGTTTACACTGCTAGAAACATTTTCCTTATCTGTAACTGGAACAAATCTGGAAACAAAATAGTCGACAGAAGTCACTCTGTAGAGCTGTAACCTGTAGACTAAACTCTAGTGATATGGATACAGTCTACATATAATTTATTTTTTCTAAAGTTGGTGTAATAATTACTGAGAGAATGTGTGACTTGTCCTTCCTAAAAGTTTCTGT
This sequence comes from Thryonomys swinderianus, assembly GCA_004025085.1. Taxonomy (NCBI): domain Eukaryota; kingdom Metazoa; phylum Chordata; class Mammalia; order Rodentia; family Thryonomyidae; genus Thryonomys; species Thryonomys swinderianus. Next base: position 13,711 of record PVIC010008781.1, read on the forward strand.
TGTAGAGGAAGAAAATAATCCATCCCCTAGGCTCACTGTCATGTATCTTTGTCCTTTCCCAAAGCCATTAAAACAGGAAACAACGTGGAGAAAATTTTGAAACAGGATAGAGTGTCAGAAATATAGGTGAACTTGTGTGGATTTTTGTTCTCAATTAATTAATTTTTCATTTGAAAACTTATTTTTTATTCGCATAAAATATTATATATATTTATAAAGTACATTAGGAGTACATATATGGCTTATGATCAACTGAATGAAGGTGAATTAACTCCCTATTCTTTCTTCTTTTCTTCTGGTATGTATATTCATAACACTCTCTTCTCATTGAGTTCAGATACACTGGGCCCTAACATCTTGAAACTATAGTCAGAGGCTATGGCAAGACTTAGTCCTTTCGTGTACTGTGGCTTCACTTTCACAAACAATTACTATCAAGAATTTATACAGAGCCAATTTAAGTACTTCAGAATTGGAAAGGGAAATAGAAGTATTAAAAATTCTATCCACGTCATAAATACTGGCATTCACTGGTGACTTCCATATTGTACTTACAAAAATAAACAATTAAAACTGAGATTAATTTTCAGTGTAAAAATTTAGCAGCCAAGGAAAAAGTACATCTCCGTAGAGTGTTAAGTGTAGTCAGAGAAACACATAGAAAACAATGTAACATCATGAAGTAAAAATGCCTCTAGCCCATTTTATAATTCAGCAACATTACTATATTATAAGATGAACTATATACATAACCTGTCAAATTTATTGGGGGACTTTGTGGTAAATTACACAAGTATACCACTAGAGTGTGCTAAAACATTATTTTAGATTTAAATTTTATTTCTGAAATTGATATTACCATAAGACATACTAAACATACCATTTATTGCAGGCTTCACATCATGGAACATAATTAAGAAATTATTACAACTCGAATTGAATTTTCTATTTTTCTATTAAATGTCTTAGATTTTTACACTATATTGTCATGCATCTTTTTTTCAGAATCTGATACTTTTAGAAATGTTAAGTTCAATAAATATTATATTGTCTATTGTTTCTTTTTTTTTTTTTGAGACAGGGTCTCGCTTTGTAGTTCAGGCTGGCCCTGAGCTCACTCTGTAGCCCAGGCAAGCCTCGGACTCAGCAGTCCTCCTGCCTCTGCCTCCCAAATTCTTGGATTACAGGCATGAGCCACCACGCCCAGCATTGTACGTGGTTACTGACTATGGAACTAGGGACCTTGTGCTTGCTAGACAGGTGCAGGAGGCACTGAGCTAAACCTCCAGCCCTCCCTATATTTCTTGTAGAACTCAATAGTTAAAGCATTAGGACCTGTTCTTTTATTTGTTCATAAGTTTTTAATTATGTGATCAACTTCATTGACTGATATTTAGTTGACTAGATCTTTTATGTCTTCTTGGTTCAACTTTGGTAATTCACATATGCCTAGATACACAGTCTACTATATGTGCATAACTTAGAGTCTACTAATATGTGCGTTTCTTCTAAATTTTGCATCTCATTGGAGTATAAGGTCTCAAAGTAGGAGTTGATAATTCTCTGTATTTCTGCTCTATCTTTTGTAATTTCCCATTTTTCATTCATAATTGCATGGATTTGAGCCTTTTTTTCCTGTTTTTTTATAAGGTTGGCTAAGAGTTTGTAAAATGCATTTATTATTTCAAAGAACCAGCTCTTTGATTTGTTATCTTTTTGTATCATTCTGTTGGTCTCCATCAAAGATTTCTGTTCTGATCTTTATTATTTCCTCCCTTGTACAAGCTTTGGGTTTATCTTCCTCATCTTTTTCTGGAGTTTAAGGTTCCTTATTAAGTTATTCTTTTGAGCTCATTATTTTATTAATATGAACATTAACTTCAATGAATTTCCCTTATATTATCACCTTCATTTTGTCCCATACATTTCAGTATGTTGCACTGACATTATTTCTTTATTGTGGAATCTGTCTGATTTCTACTTTAACTTCATCTGATTGTTGTTTAGGAAGGTGTTGTTCAATTTCCATGCCTGTATGAAGTTCTCAGAATTTCTTTCCTATTGATCTCCAATTTCACTGCATTATAATCTGAAAATATGCATGGGATAATTTCAATTGTTTTGCATTTTTTAAGTATGTTGTGTGAGCTAGCATATGGTCTATGTTGGATAATGGCCCGTGTGCAGCTGAGAAATGTATATTCTGATTTTGTGCGGTGGAATACTCTGTAGATATCTACTAAATCAGTCTCTTCAAAAGTTTACCATTTCCTGAAAAGAGTGACAGCCATCCCTATAAAAACAAGCAGACACAACTTGTCTCGTTGACTGTGGGAGCAGATCCTTGGGAAAAATTCCAAGATCATTGAGCTACAAGTCAATTAGAAGTTGAGAAATCATCCTGAAGAGTTATGTGCAGTGCGAGGCCTGTAATAGGAGATTTCTTGATAAACTTTTAACTGGGTGAACTAGCATGGTCTTTCTATTGGGCACATGAAGATTATTAATGATGGAAAAGGGCACAAATGGTATGGTAGACTTCATCTCTCATGTCTTTTCATCAGATGAATACATTGACCTTCTCCCCAGAAGGTTACTTTTTTTGTTTTGTTTTGTTTTGTTTTGAGACAGGGTCTCGCTTTGTAGTTCAGGCTGGCTCTGAGCTCACTATGTAGCCCAGGCGAGCCTCGAACTCAGCAATCCTCCTGCCTCTGCCTCCCGAGTGCTGGGATGACAGGCGTGAGCCACCACGCCCAGCACCCAGAAGGTTACTTTTAAAGTAAATTATCTGTAGTCTTGAAGAAGATATTTGCATAAAATATATTGAAACTTTGATCATGTAAATTTCACACATCTCATCTGTGCACTACTATAATTTTTTTGAATTTTAATTTCTGAAAAACTTCTCGGGGGATTATTTACAATGAAACAATGTGCAATCTTCAGACAGATTTCCACAGTGGTTGCACCAGTCTACACTCCTACCAAGAGTGGAGGTGAGTCGTTCTGTCCTCACAGTCCCCCCAACACTTGTCTGTATACTTTTTCATACCTGCCGTTCTTTCCAGAGTGAGGTGGAATCTCAGCAGTGTTTGCATTTGCGTCTCTTCCATGACCAGAGATGCTGAACAGTTTTTCATTCTTATTTGCTGCTTCTACTTCTTCTGAGAAACACCTGTTCATTTCAGATGTGTATTTTCGGGATGGGTCTTTAAATTTGGGGCCTCTTATTTGTTTAAGTTCTTTGTATATTCTAAATAGTATGTATCTTCTAGTATGTATCTTGCCAGAAGAATTAAAAGCATCACACCACAGTGATATATGAGCACCCATGTCTATAGTAACACAGTTTGTAATAGCTAAAACTTGGAAACAAAACAGACATCCATCAACTGGTGACTGGATAAAGAAAATGTAGTCTTTTTAAGATAGAGTACTACTCAGCCAGAAAGAATGATAAGCTTGAGACATTTATAGCTAAATGGATCCACACTGAGGCCATATTTGTAAATGAAAGAAATAGGACACATAAGTGTAAATACAGAATAGTTTCTCTGGTGTGAGAAACTGAAAATATAAATGAGAACCATATTGTGTAATTGATATTGATAAATAAGAAAATATTCAAAGGAGAGAAAAAGCAAACAAGAAAGGGGAGATGGAAAGAAAAATAGGGAAAGAAAAAATATGAGAAAAGGAAACAAAGTCTGTGTAAATGGGGAGGAGTGAGAAGTGGAGGCGAGGTAAGGTGAGAATAAAATCAAGATATTTCATGTAATCAGGATATTTCATGTAAAGTTGCAAGATCCCCTTTGATTTTAATTTAGTACACGGTGAAAGAGCTAGATCTAGCTTTTGTCTTTGGCAAGATAAAACCCACTTGCTGGGGATTTAGCTCAAGTGGTACCACGCCAATTTTGGACACATAAGGGCCCGAGTTCGATCCCTCATACCACAAAAAAATAAATAAGTAAGTAAAAGAGCTCACTTTTTCCAGCACCATTTATTTAAGAGGCTGTCTTTCCTGCATTTAGGATATTTGGCCCTTTTATAAAAGATGTGGTGGCTTAGTGTATCTGGAGTTGATTCTGGATCTTCTAATCTATTCCATTGGTCCTTGGGTCTGTTACTTTTCCAGTGCCATGAAATTTTTATCACTATGGCTTTGTAGTATAGTTTCAAGTTGGGGATTGCCACCATGTTTATATATAATGTACCAATAAAGATTCAAATTTTAAAAAATGTTACAAGATCCCAGTGATGAATGAGATCATATTGTATACCTAAAATGTATCAATATTAAAAAAGTGAAATACTGTAAAAAATATGCTAACCTTTCTAAGGCTGTAATATACACTGGACCCTTCACTTATGAGTTCAGTTGGTTCTCAAGGGCTGGTTGTAACTCAAGTTTGTTGGAAGTCAATACAGCTGATATCTGGCTGTTTACATGAGTAGAGGTTATAGATAAAAAGAGATGGAATTAGGTTCATTAACCATAATTACCCTAATTTTTCCATATGTCACATCAGTCATAACATTGCATTTTGAAATTGCTTGTGATTTGTTTAATCCCTGAGATTATATGTATATTTTTTTGAGACAGGGTCTCGCTTACTGAGATCATATTTTATGTTTCTATTACTGGTGCCTTCACTGACAGAATTCAGAGACAGAGACAGAGAAAGAGATTAATTTTTCTTTCTTTTTATGTCACTTATTAAATATTGTCAAGAACATGAAAAATGTGTGTAGTTTCTGTCCTTAAGAATAAAAGTGTATAAACAGATTTGCAAATAAGATTACATATTGCAAGGTGGGCACAATATGGGATAATTTACTACCAAATTATCTTCTTAACATTTCACTTTCTTTTCTACTTTGGTAAATAAGTGATCCAGATGAAGATTAAGTGATGTATCTTCGTGTAAGTCACAATCTATACATGAAAGAATTGCCTTAAATCCAAGTACACTGTGGATGCAAGGCAAACAACTACAGCCTACTAATATTTATTTTGTTACGTAATAATATAATTGAAATTCAATATTGCTATTCACCCACATATTAATATCTATATGATATTTATCAAAAGAACAAACTATTATAAATTATCTTTTTGGTATATTAAGTTTCAAAAACTTAATAAATGTATAGTAAAAAACTTCATTTTGATGAATAACTGTTTTCAGACAAAAGAACTCAGCAAGAGAAAAGAGGTCTAAAGCAAATGAAAGAAAACAAAATGTCAACTGTATCTTTAAATAAGATTTCTCCAAAATTTTAAAGAAAAATCAAGAGCTTAAATATTCCCAGCCGTTCTGTTGATTGACATACACTATTGTCCACTTGCCTACTGATTATTAAGAAAGTCTAGATAGGAATTTTATCTCATTAATCATGTCATATCATAGGGATTAGCATAAAAAATCCCTTCATACTTCATTGGAGACACCTTTGGCCCATTAAGACATATGAGCAAATATAATAAAGATAGAACATCTTCGCACTAATTCAAGGCCTTGGACTATAAAATTGTGCATGAGAATTGCTTAGATTAGGCTATAATGAGTTTATAATCACTATGAAATAATATGAGAATAATTTAGTATTTCAAAGTATTCCAATTTTGCCACAGATAATAACTATGTTTACTAAGTTTCTGAGCGCTGGCCACCGCCCCTCGGGGCCCGGCGTCCGCGGCTGCCCCAGGCCTCCCAGGCCCGAGTCTCCGCGCTGCGGCCCTCGGACTCCGCGGAGCTCAGGGCGCTGCGGCCCACACCGCGGCCCGGTCGGATCTGCGCGTCGGCCCCTCAGGACCCACACGGCTGCACGGACCGGCCGGGACCCAGCGTCCCGGCCACGGGGGCGCTCACCGGGGCGCCGGGGGCGCGGGGAGGCGCTCGTCCGCAGAGGGCTGCTGGAGCGTCGGGCACAAGGCCCCTCCTGCTTCCCCGACCGCCCTCTGCCGTAAAGAAAAGCTTTCAGCCCCTGATGGCGGGTCAGCAGGTACCCCCAGAATTCCAATGGTGCTTTGGGCGAAAAGCGGGGCCCAGAAACCCCTCCGCCTCGACAGTGCCAGGGCGAAAGCTAGAAGACGGTGGAGGCCGGAGTTAGACACAAAATATCTTCAGGGAGGTACAACAGAAGTAACTTGATACTACACTACTACTACTACTACTACTACTACTACTACTACTACTACTACTACTACTACTACTCTACTACTCTACTACTACTACTACTACTACTACTACTACTCTACTACTACTACTCTACTACTACTACTACTCTTCTACTACTACTAGTACTACTCTACTACTACTACTACTACTACTACTACTACTACTACTACTACTTGGTACTCCTGCAGGGCAAGGAGCAGAAAGTCCTGTGGAAGACTCACCACTAATACCTGGGAAAACCGGGCTGGGAGTCCCCGGAGACTCGCTTCTGGAGGAGGCCGGCACAGCACAGGAAGGACGCGGGGGCGGTGGGAAGCTTCCGTGCACGCAGACTCCGCGGAGGAGACATTGCGGGGAGACAGCCCTGCACCCCTCGTCACCGGCTCGCCGGGCCAGCTGCTGCGACGGCTCTGGCTGCCGGCCGCGGGGAAGGGCTCTGGGACAAGCCGCAGCCACCCGTGAGGACGCGGCTGGAACCTCACCGTGGAGGACACGGCTTTGCCGAGCCCGTCCCGGAAGAAACCCTACGGAGCAGTGAGGAGGGAAACTTAGAAATGTAGCTGCCACAGGAAAAGCCTGGGGTAACCAGGAAGTTAAAGAGCAAAGAAGTTACCGGAGAGATCTTAAAAGGAGAGGTGATAGTGACACGCTATTGAAATAAATGTGATCATCCATATGAAAAAAACATTACTTTGGACTCCAGATGCTCATGTGGACATGAAGCAAGGTGGTTTAAAACCAGCTTGCAGGAAGCCCCCAACCGGGCTTTTGTCACTAAATGTGCCCATCGTAGCTCACACTGGATTGAAGACATTGCGGTACTTGGGACTGGAAGAGAAACTGTGGAAGAATAACGACTGTGGAAGAATCTGGACTGATTTGCAACTCTTTCAGAAGCATTTCGGGTCACTGAGGAGAAACCCTATGAATATGATCAAAGTGGGAAATCCTACTCTGCTCTTAGAGAAAGAAGTCACCTTAGGGAGAAGACCTCTGTACAGGAGAAAAAATTGAAAGCCTCTTTTACATCTAATGGTATCCAGATCCGTGAACGAAACCACAATGGAGAGAAACCCTATGTATGTAAGCAATGTGGGAAAGCTTTCAGCATACTATTTTATCGTAAGGTACGTGAAAGAAATCATACAGAAGAGAAACCTTACGTGTGTAAACAGCGTAGGAAAGCTTTTGGCATACAAGGTTCCTGTAAGGGCCACGAAGGAACTCACACAAGGGAGAAACCCTATGTATGTAAGCCACGTAGGAAAGCTGTCACTACACAACATCGTCGTAAGCAACATGAAAGATTCACACTGGGGAGAAATGCTATGTATGTTAGCAATATGGGAAAGCTTTCAGTAGCCATCTGCATCGTAAACTACAGGAAAAAATCCACACGGGGAGAAACCCTATGTATGTAAGCACTGTGGAAAAGTTTTTAATACACAGGATTTCATGTACTAACCCTATGTTTTCAAGCAGTGTGGAAATGCTTCTAGCAGACAAGGTTGTTATAGTATGCACTGAAGAATTCACAGTGGGGAGAAACTATGTATGTAAGCGATGTGGGGCAGTTTTTAGCCAACAAGTTTATTGTAAGATACGTGAAGGAACTCATACAGAGGAGAAATCCTATGAATGTAAGCAATGTGGGAAAGATTTTAGTATAACGTTGTAAAACATATGAAAGACCTCACACTCAGCATTAATTCTGTGCATTTAAGCAATGTGGGTAAACTTTCCCCATTCGCGGTGTTTGGCAAAGTCTTACTGTAAATGGGGAGAGACCATATGTATGTGACCAATGTGGGAATGCTTCCAGTACACACATGTATTGTCAAATGCGTGAAAGAAATTTCATTAAGGACAAAGCATATGTGATCCTATTTTAAGAATCCCGTGACATTTTCCTCTGTAGTGGAGCCTGCAGGAATAATTAGTACAAGAAGTTTAATGTATTTTCCATAAAATTTCCAAAAAATAAAATTCCAGATAGATATTTCAAAGTAAATGCATTGTAGTTTTTCAATGAATCACTTAAATATGTGGATTAGCATCTGCCATTTTTAATATAAAAATGAATGGACATTAGATATTTCTGTGTCTATGAACTTAATAATGTCTTAAGGATGGTGAATTCAAACATATTTTTAACTTTCAAGTAAAGTTAGTATTTATGAAGCTTTTGTTTAGTCTTTATAATTTGGAGGTATAGGCCACTAAAAATTTTAATTTTGCTAATTGCTTTTTATTAGGAATTTCCCACTATGTTTTTGAAATTTTCAGAGTGTATACTCCATTCTGTATAATGAGGTATTTAAAAAAAAAAACATTTTTCCCTTCTTTGAGTTTATTGGTGGATTTTAGGAATACATTGTGATCACATTCTTTTGTTTTTGAGACAGGGTCTCACTTTGTAGTTCAGGCTGGCTCTGAGCTCACTATGTAGTCCAGGCAAGCCTCGAACTCAGCAATCCTCCTGCCACTGCCTTCTGAGTGCTGGGATGACAGGTGTGAACCACCACGCCCGGCACTGTTGTATATAGTACTGATTGCTGGTGGGCACGATTCAGCATACCCGGTATTGTTATATGTGGTTACTGGGGACTGAACCAGGGACCTAGAACTTGTTAGGCCGTCACTGGAAGCACTGAGCTAAATCTCTGGCCCATTATCACATTCTTTACTGAGAATTTCTACCTGTACATGATGTATCGTGACTGTCAATTTTCACAAGGTATTTAATTTGATGGCATAGTGTAAAGACATTTTCAGAACTTGGTGAGTTGATTTGTTTTCACACAACTTGCAGATGAGAAGGCTATGCTTCCCAAATTATTACAAGATACCTGCTTGTGACCCCCCCCCAAAATTCTGAGAGCCAACATATCTTAAATATATGTATATATATGCACTGTACACTATATGTGTGTGTATATATAGATAGAGAGAGAGATGGACAGAGAGAGAGAGAGAGAGAGAGAAACAGAAACAGACTGAGATGGAGTTATGTAAGAGAAGCCATGTGATATTTAAGGTTGTGTGTCTCATTTATGGCAGTTAATATGGCCTTGATTTGCACGCACTTATCTAGGAATGACTCAAGCTTAACTTTATTACACCATGGTACTTCATTGCTTCAAAATATTACATCTTTTTTTAACCATGCATCCATTGCTGTGTGAATAGGCCATTTCCAAAATTTGCCTATTAGAAACTGTCCTGCTGTGAATATGGATATGCATATATCCCTGTAATATGATGAAGACACATATCAATAAAGATATAAGAAGACACATTAATAAAATTAGATGGAGTTGACAAAAGTCAAGTGTACCAAAACTGAAGTTATGGTAACACATTTATATGTTGATCAGTGGCACTTAGCATCACTTTCACATCAATTTTCAATAATCAAGATATAGTCCCAGTGAAGAAAAGGAATAGAGATGTGTTATGTACATATACAAATTCTACAAAGGAATGCAAACATTATAAACTGAAAACTTAAACAAAAAATAAAGTAGAGGGACCAAGGGATGGGTGGTGGAGAGGGAAAGAAGATGAAGGAAGAAGCTATGTTCTATAGCTACACCAACTTTCCACATGAATATAAATTTCACATACTACACACATGTATCAATAAAATAAAAAAATTGCATATCATAGAAATAGTATCATCAACTCACTAATAAGTATCTTGATTATTAAAAACCACCAAGACTATGGACAGAGCTCATATTGTTCTTGCATTGGTGTATCACAGACACTGCGTCTATTAGGTATACTCAATGGTTTCACAACTTAACAGCTTTCATCTTTTTATACTCAACCTTAATGTCCTATCCAATCAGACTGTGGCTAATAATAATTCAATATTTTCTTCTTATCAAAATGCTAAGTACATCAATTACAAAGATAAGAAATATAAGTACAATAGCTCTATATAAAAGTGTATAAGTACAACTTCAGCTCTCTTCATTAATACTTTCTGATAATTAGTATTTGATTAATTAAACTACATAGCTTTGCTGTATTCTACAAATTTTACATATGCCAACGCAAAATTACTTTGTGAGGAAAAGTGCCAGATGAAGTGAGAATTTGATTTGTCTCAAAAATGTTCAAGGGGACAGGACTCCGGCTCCATTCTTAGTGCGCATGGCGGCGGCGGCAGTGGCCTGCTGACTGGCCCCTACTCTACCGCAGAGCTGCGGAGACGACCCAGCCCAAGAGGAGCCAGCGCCATTTCCTGTGTCCCTCCACACCGGAGCCTCGCTGAGAGACCAGGCAAGATTTTTAAAAAAGGGGAATCTAGCTTCTGTTCTGCCATCTACTCCTAGATCCCTCTCTTCACCTCTTGTCCCCACACCCTCTCCTGTCAGAACCAATACCCAGACGTAAAAGACTCTTTGGCTGCCCTTTTCCCTCCTCTCTTTCTTCTCCTGTACTATTTATAAGAAGGTGTGCAAAGTCTCCAGCGGTCTTACAGCATACAGTTGGTACTGTTTTATATATGACCTTTTATCCTCTGTTACCCACTGGCATATACGAAGTTCTCGAGTCTGGGTGATCTTTATAAATCAGCTAGCCCTATTTCGTTCTTCTTCTGTCTCCCTACCTCCCTGATTCCCTAGAGACCTTTTATTCCCAATGGGTCCTGGGGGTACATTTACAATCTACATGTTGTATACACATTGCTGATGAATTCTAAGTTTTGGCATATACATAGGTAACTCAAGAGCCCAAAGTCTTCAGAATAGAAATAAACAAAACTTTTCATTTTATTTACTGTATTTAATACTATTATTGGCATTTATTGTATTATTGTAACAAAGGTGACATGATTGTTCTCTTCAAAAATCTCCCATCATGTGTCAGAACTGAGAACTCTCAAGGGTCATTACAGATTCAAGGAGGACACACCAGGAAAGTGTCACTTCCAAAGGGCCCCAGATAATAGAAAGAAAGAGACCTGCAACAAACACTGCCCTGACATCAGGCAAGGAATTAAAAAAATAACATTAGTAACAACAAAAAAGTAGAAATGAGAAAATATACAAAAAAACAGAATCAAAGATCACCACTACAGGGAAATGTAGAGAAAAGGGAAATAGGGCAAACTGAAACTCAAACACCAGGACTCTTGGAGATGGTAACTAAAGCAGATCTAGTAAAATGGAAATCAGAACTCATCTCTGAGATCAAAACAGAGATACTGTCCACAGTGAAAGACCATTAAAGAAGAGATCAGTGAGATGATAGAATCTAAGATAGCAGAAGCAATGGATCCTTTTAAACAGCTTCAAGCAGAGCTGCAGGGAATGATGAAGGAGAATGAAAGCTTGCGCAGCAGGATGAATGAAGCAGAGAACCGAATCTCAGACCTAGAGGACAGCATAGCAGCCAACGAGCAGGAAAGACATAATCTATGGAAAAGGGCAAGGGACCATGAGAAATCAATCCAACAGCTTCTAGATGACTCAAAGAAAAATAATATAAGACTGGCTGGAGTCACTGAGGAAGCAGGAGACAGTACAAAAGAGATAAAAAAATCTATTGTCAGAGATAACAACAGAAAACTTCACAGGAAAAGAAATGGACATACAGATAAATGAGGCCTATAGGACTCCAAAATGCCATGACATAAAAATATCTACACCTAGACATATAATTATCAGCCTTCCAGATGCAAAACAAAAGAATGAAATACTGAAAGCGGTGAGAGGAAGGAAGAAAATCACCTACAAAGGGAAGCCCATTAGGATCACAGCACACTTTTCAACACAGACACTCAACTCAAGGAGAGCCTGGAGGGAAGCGTTTCAAGCATTGCAGGAAAACAACCTCCAACCTAGACTGTTGTAGCCTGAACATGTCGCAGAACATGGAGGAGCAAAGCTGCTTATTCCTGGGAGTAGGAAGCAGAGCAGGTAGAGAGTGCCAGAACGGAAAGCCCAAGGGCCAGACGGACCCCAAGGTGGTGCCTTCGTTGGCCACTCAGATAGACCTGGAAGTGCGCCTGCCTGTATGTGTGCTCTACCCTAGTGTGAATCCTAAAGGCAGTCAATGTGAAACTTTACCCCAACCTATCCTACTTCTTTCCACTTGCTACCGAAGACGTCTCCTTAAACTATACTCACTTCCCAAGTAAAAACAAGTTCTCGGTGAAATGCAACCATCTCCTACACAGAAGTTCAACAATTTCTACGTGTCTTGAAAATCCAAGGCCAACTCTTTTTTGAAACTCAAAGCAAATTCTTATCTGTGAGTTTCTGGGAGAAATAAAAGAGAAGTGACATAGGTTACAGATGTGTAAATAGCATATCTGTTCTCTGGTATGAGAAGCTAAAGAAGTTAACAAGTTCTAGAATGTATGGTGGATATTGTGAAATAGAAAATATTCAAAGGGAAATGTGGAGGGTGAGTAATGAGGGGTAAAGAAAAATGTGATGGTAATAAAAAGAGAAAACGTATGTATTTAGGGGACGTGGGTTGTGGGCCGGGTAGGGGAATGGGAAAAAACGAGACTTCAATCCTGTCATGTTGGTACAGATTCCCAACAGCGAGTGTGATCATAATGTGTATATACAATGCACCAATAAAGATTTTTAAAAAGAAGTGACACAAACCCAAGAACAGTGGAATGTGGTAAATGTTCCCGTTTGAAAAGAAAAGAGTGGATGGCTAGAAATGAATTAGACTGAAACAAGTCTGCAGCCCACAAAGTAAACATGAAGTCACGCAGTGTGATAGAATAAGAGTTCAGGAGGGCTTGGGTGGCCCCATACCAATGGCCTTTCCATTTGCAGCCCATAATCTTTTCCCTTGGGCTCGGTCCATCATAGCCTGTAGCTTTCTTCAGCATGCGTCTCTGATACACAAAGTTCCAGTCCATCCTTGACTTTATTTGCACAGCTTCATGCATTGCGCTCTCTGGGTTCCACCCTCTGGCTTTCTCAGCCTTCCCCTGAACTCTGGAGGGAGTTCCTTTCCCTGACTGCACAACCTCTTCGTTCTTTATGAATGACAGCAAGGTCTGCTGGCTGTGGACACAGTACCCATGCCAGCTCAGACGGTGGCTGCAGCAGCTTCTGACGCCTGAATGGCTGAACACGGTGAAGTGAATCCTGTAGAGCTAATTCCCTAGGGACCCCTTCTCAAGCATGAATTCTAGGGAGCCTCTTCTCAAAGAAAAGGTGACAGTTCTTACCCATAATTCTGCTGTAAATAGAGTTGTGATTCCTGAGATACTCTCAAGGCATCTTTCTTGCTCCTGCACAAAGTGCTTGGTTTATTTTCATGGTACTAATCTCCTTACACTTCTTCTGGCTTCAACATGATACTTGGTTCTTTTTGGCCTAAAAAATATTTCAGATAGTTTTTGCTCTAACGCATGTACCCTACTTTCACTATAAGTCCAGCCCAAATCAGCCAGTAATATGTACGTCGGAGCCTGAATGTTAGGCTGTCTTGGGGACGCTTCTCTCTAAGCCACTCACACTCACCAAAAGGAATGTTCTAGCATCCCCTGTGTAGGCCCAAACCCAATTGAGGTGAAACTCCACCCTTATCACTGAATATACAGAGGAACATCTGACTGGTGAAAGTTGGGTCACCGAACTGTACCTCTTTTCCTGCACATACTCCATTTCATTAACCTGAGCCTCCTTAGCACTTTTCCAAATGGACTCCTCTTATCTGCTCCTTGCCTCTTATTCACGGTTGTTCTATATATAGACCCCGTACTCACTATCAAGAATTTTATCTTTTACTAAATGTAGACATGTGTTCTGTCCTTCCTTATAGTAGGTTACTTTCTTTTCCATGAATAGTACATGCTTCTCTTCTTTCTCATTCCGTGGCTTAGCTGATGCTTGTCTCTCAATACTTGTCTTCTTTTAATCATATGGTTTACGTTTGTAATCAGACTTCAAAGTGCCTAGTTATTTTTTCCATGTAGCATTTTCCTTTTCCTTTACCTCTGTATCACTGACATTAGCCTTTAATTATATAGTACTTGCAGTGACCTCCATTTATAATGTCAACTCTGCTACCTTGATTCGGTTGAAAGTCTTTTGCCATATAACACATCCCCTTATATGTCTGACACTGAACTGTAGTTGCTATCAATTTTAATTGCTCCTTGGCAAGTGAAAATGTATTTCAGTACATATTCATTTCATGTGTTATATTTCATATTAAATTGTGTAAGATGTTCATATCTTGCCAATATCACAAATGACCTAGCAATCCAAGAGACAAATGTTAACCATGTTTCCAGCATGATTTTTTTTTTTTGAGATAGGGTCTCTCTTTGTAGTTCAGGCTGGCCCTGAGCTCACTATGTAGTCCAGGCAAGCCTGGAACTCAGCAGTCCTCCTGCCTCTGCCTCCCAAGTGCTGGGATTACTGGCGTGAGCCACCACGCCCAGCTCCAACATGATTTTTATCCAAAAATTGTGTTTAACTCATTTTGAGTCACAGAAAGGTAAAGAAATATTACTCTCGTGAGACATCATAAAATATCATACCTTACCTTAAGAGATCCCTAATATCACATTCTGTTTTAAAGTCTGTTGAGAATATTACCCAGAGACACATTTCCCAGAGTAACAAGGGCAAAATTTAATGTTTTCTGGAAGGCAGAAGGCTTCCTAACCAAATGCACTGAGATTCATTTATGAATAAATTATATCAATTATGTGCTATGGCTTGTGCACATGTGCACCACAGAGCCATATAGTAAATGGTCTGCTGCCTGTGGGACTACTGCAAGATTGTACAACTGTTGGAAAGTGCAGCCTAGTGGAAGGTCTCTGCATTAAGATACGTCTGTGAAGGACAGAGTGAGACTTCAGTGTCTTCATTCTGTCCTTAGCTATCCTGACCACAGGTGAGCAGTTTTGTTTTGCCACTTTCCCCGGCAGAATGTGCCACCTCACCAACCAACTGTGGACTGTGACGTCTAAAGTCAGGAGCCAAAACCTTTTTTTTTCTAAGTCGTTTATCTCAGGTAAATTTAACTTGTGAAGAATGACAACCACTGAATCTTCCCAAATGAAACCATGATTACACGAGTGTGTTTGGCAATGGAACACTCTATGCACTTCCTCCACTATTCTAGGAAGTTAATTTTTCTTTTTCTTTCTTTCTTTCTTTCTTTCTTTCTTTCTTTCTTTCTTTCTTTCTTTCTTTCTTTCTTTCTTTCTTTCTTTCTTTCTTTCTTTCTTTCTTTCTTCTCTTTCTTTCTTTTTTCTTTCTTTTCTTTCCTCTTTCTTTCTTTTTCTCTTTCCTCTTTCTTTTTCTTTCCTTCCTTCCTTCCTTCCTTCCTTCCTTCTTTTTTCTTTCTTCCCCTCCCCTCCCCTCGCTTCCCTTCCCTTCTCTCTTGCTGAGCTGGGGATAGAACTCAGCATCTTGCACTTGCCAGGCATGTGGGGGCACCACTGAGCTATACAGCCCCAGCCATCTATCCACTATTCTATAAACAGCAAAGTTAAGCAGGTTATATGGTAGATACTGTGCAATAGAGAATGTTCGGGGGGAGTGGGGTGTAGGGGTAACAAGGGGAAGGAAAATGTGGTGGTAGAGAAAAGGGAAGTGAAGCTTATGTATATAGGGGCTGGGGTTGTAGGATGGGTGGGGGAATGGGAAAAAGAATTAAATTGTGTCATATGCTGGTACAAATTCTCACTATTGTGTGTGATCAAAATGTGTATATATAATGCATGAATGACAACTCAAAGAATTTAAAAATCCTGTCCTTTATATGAAACTGACCCAGGTCCTGCAGTCAGTTCCTGGAATGAATGTAATCTGTATTTTCTCCAATGAGACTGCAAAATAAATAAATAATAAATAAACAAATAAACCTGGATGCTGTGGTGTCGGCTTATAATCCCAGCACTCAAAAGGCGTAGGCAAAAAGGATTGCCACAGATCTGAGGCCAGCCTGGACTACGTAGTGAGTTCAAGGCCAGCCTAGACTGCACAGCAAAACACTGTGTCCAAAAAAGTAGCCAAATGACAACAAATGTAAACTGATCCTCCCAACATTGGAAGGTTTTCACCTGAGAAAAGAACGGATAAATACTGAAACCATTACCCTGAGATAACAATATTATTTCCCTATACAGCATTCCTTCTAGTAAGGTTAAATTTTTTTTAGCTGTTGAACAGAGGAGACAGTGGGGGGGGGTATGGAAAGGGGATTGAGGGTTTTCACTGAAATGACAACCAATGTTACAGTATGAAACATCTGAGAGGCACAGTGGGTCTCATATCAAGTATCCCCATGACTTAGTCTTTTCAGATAGGCCCAATACCACGGGCTACAAATAACCAAGAGGTTCACGCCGCTGCTTTCCTTTCCCTGTACATTCTGACCAGTCATAGCACTGAGCACTGAATTACTTCCACGGGTGTTAAGATAGTACAGATAACTACTAGAAGGTGAAGTTAAACCACAGATAGTTCTTGGCACCTGGATCTTTAAGAATTTGCACCTAAATGACATAGGTTTTATTCTTGTCACTACCTTATAATGTAAGCCTCCATGTCACATGATTGACTACTGGGGCCTTGACTGTCTCTTACAGTGTGGGATATAACATACTACCAAAAGAACACTGCTTATCCAAGAAGAACACTTAGGGAACATCAAAGAGTTAGTAGTCTTATCAGGAACCTTAAATTATATGTATCATAAGGATATGAGGAGGTGATGGTGAGAGGGAACATCTGTGGAAATAGGAAGATGGTCTTTTTTTTTTTTTTTTGAGACAGGGTCTCGCTTTGTAGTTCAGGCTGGCCCTGAGCTCACTATGTAGCCCAGGCAAGCCTTGAACTCGGCAATCCTCCTGCCTCTGCCTCCCGAGTACTGGGATTACAGGCGTGAGCCACCACGCCCGGCATTGTGGTATGAGGTGTTGATTGTTGGTGGGCGTGAGTTTCCACGCCCAGCATTCTATGTCGTCACTGGGATTGAACTCAGGACCTTGCGCTTGCAAGGCAGGCGCCAGAACCACTGAACTAACCCTCTGGCCCAGGAAGATGTTCTTAAGACCTACAGTCATTGAGTGGCTACTTGTGAACCGATAGAATAAAGGAGGACAAAAGTATTGGCTTCTTAAAATAGGTGAACTGAAATAAGGTTTATAGTCACATTTATTTGAAAATTAAAAACTGGAAAAAAAATTGAAAACACCCTCCTATTTCCCATATTTTCATTTACACTGACTCTACTACATATTTCAGTGACTATAGTTGGTATTTTAAAAATAAAAACTCCGAAAATGTTCAAAGTCAAAAGGTTTTTATTCACACTAGTTTATCAAGTATATTTTAGCAAAGTTGTACTTTAACTTAATATATGGCATAGCAGATAAACCATACATATAAGTTTTCAGTCTCTAACACGCTACCATAGACAAAAAGCCAAGCTGAAATGACCATAGAAAAGTGTCAAATACAATCAAATTACTTCAATCATTAGAATTTCACTCATATTCTTAAACTGATTAATCTCATGTGACGACAAAATTTACATCATTACTTTTAAAGTGTACATAAATTTCTTTTTATTTAATATGACATTGATTCCATTGTTACTTCAGTAAACAAAACTTTGCTGATAAACGATTGAAACGACTCCATGTTGAACAGTTTCAGAGATAAACTGGAATCACAAGCATCTTCATTTATGTAAAGACAGCGAAGACCTTTCAAGCCGAATAAAACTGTTGTGTCATTGCTAAACAGTAATAGTTACCTCCTTTAAGAAAAAGAAAACAAGTTAGTTCTTCTGTGGAATAATTCTGATACACGCTTTAAAATACTGAAATTTCTATCTTCATGAACTTAAATGATCTGATGTAACAGTTTGATTGAGTTTTGGTAAAATTAAGCTTAAAGTTTTTAATGATAAATGTGCCTGTTTTTAAAATCTTTTAATTTTCATGGTACAATGTTGTTCTTTCAGTGCCATCGAAGACTTTGAAAACTGACAGATTCTACTCATGAATGATTTTATAAAGGCTATAGTGACTTTAGTTTTTCCTGCTGTATCTTGTGATGCATTTGAAGTCATTTTTGTTTACCTAAACAGATGGAAATGATTTATCTAGTTTTGATAAATGACAGCTTTATACATTTTGAAATTCCTTTCCCTATGTTAACTTTAAGAGTTTGCATACTGAATAAAGGGAAATTGTTTTGAATACCATTTTAGCAATAGTGCTTGATCAAACTGGAATTCATTTAAATGTTGGCAATCCAAAGAATCCATCAAACATTCTAGAATTAGATCCTATCATTTCACTGGTATGGGTAAAATGTATCATTGAGACTTTCGTAAAAAAAAAAATAATTTTGCCTCTTTTTGTCTAACATTGCACTTTTTTGCAGCAATGGCTTATTCCCCAAGACTCTATGTAGCTAGTTACATCATAAAATGGGCCTTTGGTTAGAAAAGAAATAAGAAAGAAAGTGTGGATGAATTAGTACAAATCCATCACCTATGCTGAAGAAACATTTAAAACTACATGTTTGTCAGTCAAGTACATCATCTTCATACATAAAAGAGAATAAAATATTGCTGGACTAATATGCTGTGTAAAATATTAACTCCTCAACAAAGCTTAATGTTCCTTTTAAGGGAATAAAGAATACCCTTTTAAAATTTGTATACCTTTAACTGGAGAGTGGATAAAGAAGATGTTTTTTATAAAATAGAGTACTATTCTGCCATAAAGCATGACAAAATTGATTTATTTATGTGCAAATGGATACACCTGGAGGACACACTAATAAGTGAAATAAATAGATCACAGGTAGGCAAATACCAGATCTTCTCTTTGATATGAGCACCTGTAGATGCAAATGAGCTCTAGAAAGTAGGACAGTTTTTGTAGAATGGGAAATTTCCAAAGGAAATTTGGTGTGGGAATATAATGAGGGGAAGGAATAAATATGATTCTGAAAGAAAATAAAAGAGCATGTATAGAGGGGGTGGGGAGGTGTGGGTGGGTAGGGATATGAGTAAAAATGAGAATTAACTTGTGTCATATATTGGTACAAATTCCCCAATGTTATGTGTGATTGTGAGATGTATCTAAAATGTACCAGTAAATAATTTAATTTAAAAAATTTGTATATCTTTAAAATATTTTTTTTTTCCTGTGTAGAAGGGATCATGTTCAATTATTGTAATTTTCTCAGTAATATCACAGAATCTAAAATAACAATGTGGTAATGGAAAAATAAGAGAGTTTAAGTTTGCACTAAAGAAATGAGCAAGGCTTAAACACGATTAGAGAGCAACTAGACATCTTCCAGAGGAACACAGGGAGTTCATCTTAGTTTTTCCAGGAATCAGAAGAAGACAAAGCTTGTAGTTTTGGAGACTGCCTGATGACCATTTACCCTTACCCCAAACGCTCAAACTTATTTGTGAATGAACTCCAAGAAAAATTACTCTATTGAAATACATTTATTTTCTCAGTTCTCTGTTCTACCTCCACTCCACACACAGTTTCAATGTCAAAGGAAAGTTTCTGAAAAAATCTCCCCATTTATTCGATTTAATTCTAGCCTTTATTGAAAGAGACAAACACAACTGCCCACACCTTTCAATAAATACTCCCTCTTACAAACCCTATTCAGAACATTTTCTGCGGCAGTTTGAACATCAAAAAAATCCTCAGCTATCAAGATGCCCATCAACTGGAGACTGGATAAAGAGGTGGTTTTTTATATAAAATGGAGTATTACTCTGCCATAAAGAACGACAAGTTTCATTTATTTATGTGCAAATGGATACACCTTGAGGACAAACTAATAAGTGAAATAAATAGATCAAAGATATGTAAATACTGTATTTTTTCTGGTATGAGAACCTGTAGATGTAAATGAGTTCTAGAATGTATATTTTCTAAAGTAGGAAATATTCAAAGGAAATGTGGTGGGGGAATGTAATGAGGGGAAAGAAAAAATGATTTGGGAAGAAAAAGAAATAGCATGTATATAGGGGTGGGAGGTTGTGCGTGGGTAGGGATGTGGGTAAAAATGATAATTAACCTCTGTTATATACTGGTACAAATTCCCATGTTGAGTGTGATTTTGAGCTGTATATAAAATGTAGCAATAAAAATTCAATAAAAAGAAGACAAATAGCCACTGTCTTCCTAGGATAGAATAAATTGAGATTTTTATAGTAGTAGAATTTTTCTCCCAGTTTTGAATATAGTAGAAAAGCAAACCCTCCTGTAGCACAGTGTATAATGCTGACGCATATTGAGTTGCTGTTTTATATATACCAGTACTGAATGATTGTAAGGTAAGAACAAGTATTGACCTGGTAACCAACTATGATCCTTGGAACAGCCTCCAAATTTCCCACATTTCAATTTCAAAATGCATTTCATCTATAGTACGGGTGATTTGTCATTTAACAGTAGCTGTCAAAGTAAACTCCTAGATAAAACAAAACACCTGTAACCATAAACAGAGGAAAGCAGTAGCAGAATTTTACTCCAAACTCTACATTGCTCACTTCATCAGAACAGAAACCAGCTAGTTAGTAATGGGCATTCTATGTTTCTAAGAGGGTTTGCACTTGAACTCCAAACAGAGATGTTCTCATGTGCCTTCTTGATGTAGACCAGCTTCAAGATCTGGCAGAGCAATAAATAAAGTCTCTGCAGAGGCATGTGAATATCTTGGGAATTTACAAGGAGGAACAGACACAGACTCCTGCAGAGCTAACACAGCCAGAACAGGTAAAAGGTGAATTTGATTTATGCAAATAGAACCATTGTTACGTTAAAAAGTGCAAGCCTTGAAGTTCTTCCCTCAAGGCAAAAGCAGTGCTTGACCTTCACATACCCTGCAGCAAGGAAGGCTGCTGTGGCCTTCTCAAACCCGAACCCTTCAGTAACAGGTTGGTGTAACTATCTTTCCAGGGCTACACCTAGGTATTAAACACTTGACAGTGAGCCTTGCGTGCTGTATCATCTCTTTAAAGCTTATGAAAAGGGACACCAAAATCAAGTTTTAGGAAGGAGATACATTTGTGGGGAAAAGCCAGAAGAAAACATAAGGGTTTTTGATATGTTAGACAAAAGTAAGCTAAAAATATCTTTGTAAAGAGACACTAGTGTGTTCTAAGTGACTTAACTTGAAAATCCTATTCAATTCTCCTACCATTCAATAGATGTTATTTGACTATATAATGATAAAAGTGTTGAACATTATATTTTAGTCATATATCATTGTTACTCTTTTCAGTTAATTGATAGTTATGATTTTATTTGCTTCACTCCTACATGACGTATTTTTAATTTGGCATTATTTCGCCAAATTGGGCTAAAACATCACAGTGACTCTACATTAACAGATCTTCCAACGTCCATAGAAAATACCAAAAGCCAAATGCCTATGCCTTAGAAAAATATTTTGTCAGAGAATAGAACTAAAACATCATGTTTATATGAATCAATGTTAATATTTTAAAGTATACAAGGTATTGATCATTCTGACAGAAATCACATATACTACCACACATTAGCTTATAAGAGATTTGTTAAAATGTCAGTTGGCCTTTTCCATGAGTGGTACTTTCGTCAGAAAAGAACTTAATTCTAGGACAAATTCAAGTATAACACAATGGATTACATGTTGTTTAATGTAAGGAGAGCACGATACGGGTGGCATTAAATGTTTTAAGTCACTGAAATTTTGCTTCATTAGACTCTTAAGAGGCATAGAAGGATGATGAGCAGGATCTGCTACCCCAGGTAGCCATGTCTCCTCTAAGTAAACCGTAGAAACCATTTCAGGCTGTTTCCTGGGGCGCTCAAGCCGAATGATCCATTTGGTCCTAATCATCTGAGCACGCTTAGGCATTTCGCTGTATCTAGACTAGAGGGGAAAGAGTAGAGAGTGCCTCTGATGAGAATGACCCGCTATGTTTGTCTTTCTTCTTTTTTAGTGTCTATCCACTTTTTATATTTTGTTATTTTTTAACTTGGTTGCGGATAGTATGATAAATAGGAAGCAGGATAGATACTAGGAAGTATGAAGGGAGCAGTTTTATTAGCTCAGGTATCTATTCTTTTTTTTTATCATTCTCCTTATTACAGATAATGAATGTACCAGAACAAAAAAGATTAAGTAACTGGCTCCAAGTAACATGTACATGTGGAAAATTCTAGAAACTGGATCTCTTCATATTTTGTTAGAGAACACTTTGAATTCTTTCTTGGACCAAATTGAGCTCCCAGGTATGATATTTATTATTTGTACAAATGAATTACCTTCTGATAGAATTCCTGTTAAATACCAGGTCAAACAAACATAAAACTATTTCATAGTAATAAGAACTTAACAAGTAGGTATGTCTGTGTTTTATTTTCTCTCATTGCATCTATAAATAACATTTTTGACATTTTCAGAATTCTTCTACCTACTTACTCCAACAGGATGCTGTGTGGATGAATGTGATGTTAGTGAAGCATGATGGACTTCTTGGAAAAGAAGAATTAAAGAAGTATGAAGTACCATGTTCAGAAATCATTTTAAGATTATTCCCTAAAACCTCATGAAGCTCATTCTCTACAACATTTTTCTTATATGTAAATGTTTTTGTATGCATAATGAACAAATCATAATTGAAGACTCCATATTTTGATAGTTTGAGGATGAATTATAAAGAATTAGAACACTACATAAACAGGTAACTGCCACAGCACCCTATTCGTGCCTATGATCAGTTGGAGTTCCAGGATCAGGGTTCAAGCTGCACAGAAAAAACAATAAGATCTAGTCAAAATTTTGTTCAACAAAGGAAGTCTAACATCTACTAAATGCATATCACTGAAAAACCCAAGCCTAGCATTTTGCTGTGGTATATATGTTTACAATTTGAATAAATTCATGCTTGACAGATTTATTGTTTTATTAAGTTTATCTTTTAATCAACTACTGTATTCATTCATGTGAGTCTCATTATATTAAAATGGAATTCTAGAAAAATGAGCAGAACTGTGGATTTATAGTAGTTTAAAACTGAATTTTACTCTCTAGGGGTAAATTTTACATTGACAGTATAAAAATGATGTAAAAGATAGCTCTAAAATATGGTGATAGGCCCCTGCTGCGTGTTCTAGTTCTTTACTACTTGCAGCAAAATGCACAACTAGCTTATTAAGGATGGCATTAGGAAGGTTTTCTACTTTCCTGCACTCTAAAATGTGAGGAAAGATCAATACTATTCTCTGAAACTTAAAATCCTTGATAAATTGTGATTTCCTCCCACGATGAGATTTCATTCTGACAGGATGGTTATTTGAAAGTTACTGCTCGATTTTATTTTATTTTTTAGAAATTACTTTGTCTATAATGCTTTTAGAAGATTCAAGTAGGGAAGAACAAAATGCATTTATGATTTTCCTAGTTAGGGTTCATATTTTATTCCAAGTGTTTCTTTACCACTTATTCACCTAAATAACAAGACTTCCTTTGAAACTAAGTAGTCTTCTTTACAAGCATACTTCACGTTACCATTTCTTTTTGGGAGGTAGCTAACTGATTTTCAAAGTAATGACAATATTTTGTAAATGAATTCTGAGGAACAAGGTCCAACTTTCAGTAGCTTAATTAAAGATGTAATTCCAATTTTCAGATGTGAACAGTATTAGATGGCAACAGCTAAGATCATCTGGGGAACATCGTGCTTTCTAGCCTGAGTAACGGAGAGAAACCAATATGCTCGGTGAAACACCACACTTCAGGGTTAGGTTCAATCCAAATGCAGTGTGGAATCAACTGTGTTACTCTTTTGCAGCTGCAGAAACATAGTCTCATTATATTAAGACTATGTGAGACTATTATATTAAGACTATATTGAGACTATGTGACATTCTCAAATCAGATAATCAACAATAGATTAGTCTGGGATCATATTAGTGCAGGATTATACATCTGGAGCTAGTCATTTGATAGGAGGAAAAGCAAAACACTTAATTAGAGGAAAATAATAAAATAGTATAACATTTGACTCTTGTATGTTTAGAAAAGAACAATATTTTGGAGTCATTTATTCAGAATGGTTTATTTTTAGCGTGGGACAATTCTTTGAAAAGCAGATGGTATTTAAAAATGTTTATTAGTACATCGCTGAAGTACAGATAAATTTAAATAATAAAAACTTGACCTTACTAGTCCTAAAAGTTTTGGATTTACAGCTGAATCCACACAAGGTCAGTGTAGGTCACTTTTTTTCTCCACAAGTAACATAATAATAGTCTCAGCATCTCTTTCTATTTTTTTAATCCTGTTTTGTTATATAATTATTCAACTCTTCTCATTTATTATCTCTAATTCCTATAAGGTCAACAGTAACAAGAAAGCAAAGGGCAAAAGTGTAAACATACATTTAGCATAGCCATGTAGTGAAGAGCATATATTTAAAAGTTTTACACACTAATTATATGTGAAATATTTCATCCCCACTGAAATTTGCATTTGCAACAACCAATGCCAACTTCACGTGTGATTTTAGGGCATAGTGACACTGATAACTTCAAGTTTTCAGATTTGTCTGGACGTCTGAGTCTAACTTATAGATGAGAAGTTTTAGGCAAATATTATGATATAGTTTGAGTGCAGTGAAGGCAGAATGAGGCTGAGTCACTTCCGGATGACGGTCACTGAGCTACTCAGCCAGTAACTTGAAAACCTTGACGGATACACAGGTGCTCTTTCTGCAACTCTCGTGTCGTTTCTTTACCACTTACAACATGGCAGTAAAAGCATGCGTGTTCAATACAGATACCTGCAATTTCTGAGCCATAACAAGAGCTTTAAAAGCACTTGAAGTGTACTTTCTGGGGAAGAAGAAAAAGAAATAAAAGGAGGGAAAAAAAGCTAGTATTCATGAAATAATGTGTATGTCAGGAGTTACTCTAAGCACATATTCACATATTCTCTCCCTCTCTCTTTTTTCTGTTTTCATATAACTATTGCTTCTATGCCATTCCTCTAAAAAGCTAAGGTCCTACTTACATCCCACATTCCATAAAGTTTTAAATTATTCCATTTTGGGGGCCAGGGCTTTAGTTCATTGGTTCCAGCATCGGCCTCCCAAACCCAAGGTCCTGAGTTCGATCCCCAGTTACCACATACCACAATGCAATCAAAACCACACACCACAGTGCCAGACGTGGTGGCTCACGCCTGAAATTCTAACACTCCGGAGGCAGAAACAGGAGGATTACTGTGAATTTCAGGCTTGCCTCCATAGTGAGCTCAGAGCCAGCCTGAACTACAAAGCAAGACCCCCCCCCTTCCAAAGATGCAATTTTTCAATATACCAAATTTCTCATACATGTATTTAGGTTGTATATCGAAAATATTTAAAGTAATATTTAAAATCATAAATTCAATTTGGGGCTTCTTTTGTTGTTGTTATTGTTTTTTTTTTTTTGAGACAGGGTCTTGCTATATAGTTCAGGCTGTCTTTGAACTCACTGTATAGCCAGGGTGGCCTCAAACTCTTAGAGATCCTTCTGTTTCAGCCTCCCAAATATTGAGCTTAAGGCATGTAATATCATGCCTGGTTTAAAGTCATGAATTCCTGTAATATCTTTTAAGTACTGCTAACTGATAAACTGATGGGCAACACTATGAAGTCTAATCTCAAAATGTGGAGAAAAAAATCAAACTTAAAGTAATGAAAAACATTAAAATTATACAATGTTTAAAAGGTCAACATCCAATATCCCCATAAATGTTAAAATGCAATTACCAAGAGATAGAAAGGTTTGAGTTTTAACTTTTGTCTCCCTCTTTTCTTGTTCCACTTATTAAATGTTTGCTCATGGATAATGAGATCAATAAGCATTCATTCATTGTTTAAAATCTTAATTAAAATCAGAGCACTTAAAACATTCGTGTGAGAAAAGGGAAGAGAGAGAGAAGAAATGTTTGTAAAGCATGAAACTTTCTTAAAATCTAAAAAGCGGATTTTGTGAAAATGGTGCCCCAATAATCATTTATTTTCATTAGTGGTGAAAATGCATTATAGCTTCATATATGGGTTATTACCAGTATTAGTTTTCAAACACTAGACAAACACATCAACTCTGTGTAATCAAGGAAGTTTATACAAAGTCCTACAGTTTTTTAAAAGTTCCCTTTAATTTTCAAAATTAAATGTTTCACGGCTATGTATACTGAGCGAGAAGCAAATAAGGAATATCCCACATAAGGAACATTCAGTGAAAGATCAGGCGATCAAGCATCTGTTGGAGTTCAGTTCTGACAGGGCACTCTGAAAGTTCACAAATGAGAAAGATCCCTCTATAGTGCTTCCAAGTAGAAAGAGGCATGTGTGTTATTTGCCTGTTCCATTACTGTCACCCCAAACGGTACAAAATTGTAAGGCAACACTGATTACTGAATCGCAGTAGGTTTTAAAGTAATTAATTAAGTACAAAGAGGAGAAATTTCCCCTCACGTACTGTTCTCCAAGGAATGATAAGGTCTTGGCCAACATCCAAGCTTTCTGACCCAGAGAGATTTCACATATGTGCACTGGTCATTATAGGTAGTGAGAGCAATGAATGAATAGACAGGATTTCAGGTCCTAGTTGCCGCTATCAGTAGAAGCAAATCAACTTCTGCTGGATTATCTCCATATTTATAAAAGTGGGGTGAATCCCATCTTTCCAAACTACCACATAGGAATAGCCCCGCGAGGGGTCACTGTTATTAAGAATGGCACAAAATCATATTGTTTTCTGTGTATGTCAGTTATTCGCTTTCTTTTTGCCACCATCATAGTTCGCAGGTATGAACTGCTCACTATGAGAACGAGAAGCACCTGGGCACAGGGCTCCCACACACGCGTGTGACAGCACTTCTGTTTTAAACTATTTAAAGGCAGAATTACAACGGTGATGTATGATTACCACCTTCGGTCATTTTTTGTTTTATATATTAAAATACAAATGCGGATATGAGAAAAATGAAAAAGTTTGAATCAGAAACCATTTCTTAGGCAGTTTCTCAGGTACTTTATATGCAGGTGGAAGGCGGTTTCAAGCTTAACATATATGTGAAGAAACAGGGCAAAGAGTAATAGAACAAGCACATGTCTGACGGGTTAAACAACTTGTTCTGGATTGCACCGGAAGGCCTGTTAATTGAAAATGTGCTCCTGTAAATCTGAAGTGCTGACTACCAGAACAGTCTGTCTTGGCTTGAAATTTTCATCGCATTGTTATCATTGCAATTTCATCTATTACATGACAGAGATACAGGTGGGATTGTAAGCCTTAAATGTGTTTATCAGATTTAATCTTATCATCATAATTAGGTCCATTACAAATAATTGTCAGCTTGCAAATAAATGGTCCAAGTTACTTGGTGACAACTAAACCCTAAATGATCAAATCACATATAGTGTTGACATTGTTCTAAGAAGGAATGAGAATTAGAAGTCCTAAGAAGAATGTATGACAGTGTGATGCGTATTTTACAGGAAAAAATGATGCTGGATTAGGAGGTACCACCAATCAAGATAAAAATCCTATTTGTATTTGAATATTTATATAATTTAATTAAATTACTTTAATATGTTGTTTTTATGAAGATTAATTACATCTCATTATAATGTATAATATTATAATGTAAAATACAATTTTAAAAATACGGTACTTAAAATTGGATCAGGTGCTTTGCAGTCAAATGGTACTTTAGTCACTTTGCTTCTTAATTTTCATTGGCATCTTTACCAAGTTATGTATAAGTGAGATCATTAATTTCTATCATTACGTAGCCCAACTATACTCAGAATAACCTTATGTAGAATTTCATCCGAACAAAAATGATACAGAGGGCAAGAAAGAAAATTGAGTAAATTTGCTTTCACATGAAATTTCCTTCTTACTTTGGCATATAGGTTGGTTTTAACAGCTACTTCTACAGTGTTAAAAAAAAAAAAGAAAGCAGGAAAAATATTCCCACCCTGTTTATAGAAAAGTATCAAAAGTATCCTAGTGATAAATTCTCTTGTTTTTTTCAAACATGTAGTCAAAAAAAGGCTGTACAAATTATCCATAGATCCTGATATTGCACTTAGAAAAAGCATTTCCTAGTATTATTCCTAAAATGACCCGCAGCAGTGTGTTTCTGTGCGTCTGGACTTCATGAGGTTACTTGCACTGAGGGAATTACTGTTTTATTTATGACTAGAGAATTTGTGACTGCTGTTTACCTTTGAAAAGTTACACGTTTCATATTCTGTATTTGTTTTACCAACAAATCATTAAAACGAAGATATCCATTTTCCAAAAATTTAAGAAAATGTACTGTCAACTGGACCCAGAGCCCCCAACAGTAAAATACAATGATGTAAAAGTTAACTAAGGTGCAAATCCGTGAAAGGAGGACTCTCTCTGCTACCATAAAGTGATGCTATTTTCTGTTCAGCAGTTCATGTGACTGCTGCACATGCTAATTAATTAAAGGAGCTGTTGCAGAAATGAGCACACAGGGAATCTGTGAAAGGGAAACAGCTTTTAAGTCTGGAAGTGAAGTTAAGACAATCTGGGCACAGACTATCAAATGTAATGAAATCACTTGTCAGTGCTAAGCTTGCAAAAACTGTGAAGTTTGACTAGGGAGTAAAAGGATTATAATTAGATTTCCAATAGGATAATAACTAAATGGCAGAATGCAATAAAGAGAAAATATTGCTTTGTTAGCTAATGGTGCTGCTATTTCATTGAGTTTTTATCAGCTCACTTGTAGATGTGCTAATTCAGTTTGCGTTTATCAGCAAAAATGCCCTACACAAATGGCACTTGAATGTCATTTGCAAAAATCATTGACCTGAAGATGTACTTAATGACACCTGGTATATTATTTTATATGAAGTAGAGATTGGTTGGTAAGCTACTTGGATGTGCTGTTTTGCAGGTCCTCATGTGAATACAGGAATCTGAATGGGACTATAGTGGTGTGTATACCCCACTTGAAACTTCACCTCTAGGGAAAGTGACATAATCAGACTGAGTATCTATTCATTGTGAGACTCCTGAAAACCTTCAAGAAGAGTTACCATTGCTTGAATATAAGAAGTACAGATGTCATTTTATTGGAAGGTGGTCTACTGATGATACCTAGTTTATTAAATCACATTGAAATTATATAAGAAATGAAATAAGCTGATTAGAAATACATACACACATATATCCTAGTGTATGAGTAATTTGCTTAAAATCTATGCGCAAATTATGAAAACATAGAAAAAATATTTACACCTTCTAAGGAGAGCCACACAACATTGTCCAAGGCTCTTTTATATTGACATAAGGATATGTCACAAAAGAACTAATTGAATTCAAAGGGAGTGTGATAGGTTAATGATGGATTTCTATCTATCTGAGATGTTGAAAAGAGGGAGAAGAAGAACTTAAAAGATGCAAGATTTTTTTTTTGCTATGATGGAGATGTTTTGAAAATGGCTTTATGTTATCATGATTGAACTGACCCTCAAAATGATGGTAGCAAATAATCTTTCAGGTTCACAAAATGGGTTGCTGAAGGTGAATGTAGATGAAAACAGCAGCAAGATACATGTCCACACAGGGGAAAAAAGGTATAGCACACGCAAAAAGAAATCATTAGGCAGAAATGCAAAATAATGGCTAAGCTTACATTTCACTTTTTAAACATTTTTTCTAAAGGCCATAGATAAATATATAATAACCCATTTCTAAACATGTCAAATATATGGAAATTAATTGGCATATTTTAAATAGTAATTTGACCTAACTGATTCGAACTATTTTTTCAGGGGAGAGCATGAACGCAGTCCCCCACTACCACAAATTATGCAGTCGAGTTGCCCACATTTGGGGAAGTCGCAGAGGTCAGCACATCCGGATTGCAATGATAAGCCTCGCCCTGGGAAAACCACCCTCGTGATCATGGTATCTCCCCTGCCAGGTAAGTATAAACTATTTTTAAAAATTAGCCCTCATAATATTTCCCAATGTATATTGTCTTGGGTAACAAATGAATATTTTTTGTTCAGAATTGTCTTTTATATTTATGAATGTCTCTACAGTTATATTGGTATAAAACATTCACTATAGAGTTCATAAAATGCTGATGGGAAGTTTTATAGTTTTTGGGTTCTGTGCTATGAGAATGTATGTTTTCCCAATTTTATCACATTTATCATGAATACTGTTTGATGTAATATAAGAGACAGATGTACATTAAAGAATTTGTAACATACTATGTTTTATTTTACATGACAATATTAATGGTAAATATTATACAAGTAGACTTTTTTTTTTTGAGACAAGGTCTCACTTTGTAGTTCAGGCTAACCCTGAGCTCATTATGTAGCCCAGACCAGCCTTGAACTCAAAGCAATCCTCCTGTCTCTGCCTGCTGAGTAGTGGATTATAGGCATGATCTACATATATGTTTAAAAGGCTGGAACCCTGCATTAGTATTAAATTAAAAATTTTCTAGTGCTCAAATTCAATCATTAAGTGTTTTTGAGCTCCATTAAGGCTGTCTACTGACATCATTAATCTCTTTTGTTACTACTGCATATTTTTAAGTATTTTAAAGGATCTAAGTATTTATATCAGTAATGTACATCATGAATTACATGTCACACTTGTTTTTTTCATATTTTTAAGTTGCTTGTAAAATTAGTATCAAAATTTAAACATTTATAAAAATGTCACCTACAACATGTTTTTCTGGGTTTTTTTTTGTTTTGTTTTGTTTTTTTTGTCTTGTTGTGTTTTTAGAGTGCCTCACTTTGTAGTTCAGGCTGAACTTGACCTTTATTTGTTTCCAAGGCTGGAGGTGAACTAGCAGTGATCCTCCTGCCCCAGATTATCCAGTGCTGGGATTACAGGCCTGAGCCACCAAGTTCAGCAAGAACACTTTCACAACATTGATAGGTTATGATTATTTTAACTCATGAACAGTAAAGTAGTGAAGTTTTAAAAAGTATATATTGTGCACTTCTGAAAGGAACATTACATTTACATTTGTACATTTTTAGAACATACAACTAACATATAAAGACATATATCCTCAACACCTAAACACACAAGAAATTTATTCACAATGTATACTGAAAATGCTAGGCCTTATATAACTGTATGGTCACTGAGTTTTTGAAGTCCAATTAACTATATAAGTTTTTCTAAAACAAAAACAAAAAACCCTGTAAATTGTTTTTTTTTTATGTCATCAAGTAACAAGAGTCAAACTTCCCTATTCTACTTAGGTGATGAGTACAACAAAAGAGAAACTCCTCATTCTACACTGGAGTAACAGGCCTAGCATTTGCAGGAAGAAGTATGCCATTCACCATACCTTGCACAGCAGCGCTATCATGGAGAGTCCCATTGTTTTCTATTTCAATCTCTGGAATTCCAGTATCTGAAAGAGTTGACATTCAAGACTAAGATATCTAATTCTGTTCAGATAAAGACTGCAGTACGTCAAAGCATTGTTTTTTAGGTTGTGCTGAAAGTTTTTCATCATTGTTCTATTTTTGTATATGCTTGCTTGTTTTAATGGTACTGGGGATGATTACAAACTATAGCCAAATTCTAAAATTAATTTTATACTTACATGTATATAGTAAATACTTCTTTATTGTTTCATTTCCTAAAGTTTAGTCTTAGGAAATTAATCTATTAACACCTTCTAAAATTTTCAGGTTAACATGTCCTGATTGCAGAATAAGAGAAAGATCAAGACTTCCATCACACAAGTAGAAGTGCTCCGACCTTATGGTACATTTTTTGCCTGTAAGATGTGATAGATGATGATATTATCTCTCAGTAAGCTCAACTTCAAAACAAAATATGTCTCATATTTGTGATTTTTATCCAATACTAACTTCAGGGGCAAATGCTTTCCTGTTTTACTTTTTAAATAACTTAGAAGACTTAGAAATCATGGTATAAAAAGTTTCTGTGTAAATCAGTACAGAGATTTGTTACAGGACTAAAATTAAAATTTCAATTTGCTCTAGTAGTTTCTTTTCTGGATATCACCGCAGAACAGCTAAGACGTTATATTACAGTCATACATATGTACCAATGTTTATAGTAACAAAATTTGTAACAGTCAAATCCTAGAGGTAGCTTCATGTCCATCAACAGACAAATGGATAAAGAAAATGTGGTATTTTGGACCAGGGATTTACCTCAGTGGGTCTGGTATCTGCCTTGCAAGCAAAAGCCTCCGAGTTCAAGTCCCTGGTACCACATATGCTCACACCTGTAATCCCAGCACTCGGGAGACAGAGGCAGGAGGATCGCTGAGTTTGAGGCTTACCTGGGCCACACAGTGAGTTTACACCCACTCTGAACTACAAAGTGAGACCCTGTCTCAAAAAAATGGCTAAAAACAGGACACATTTGAGACATTTACAGAAAAATAGACAGATTTGGAAAATATGGCATTAAGTGAAATAATAAAATAATAAATCTCTCATTTCAGTGTAGCAAAGTGCAAATAAAGGGCAAAATAGAGAGAAAGACCATTCGAAATGAGAAGGGCTCTAAGTGACTGAGAGGAAGTGAGGAGAAGTAAAATGACTTAAGACATGTCATATACATGTACCAAATACCCATAATTGAATATATATTATATATCATAAATTTGAACTAAAATAAGAACAACAATAAAATTGAAAATGAGGGAAGGGGAATCTATAGATGGAAAAATGGTGCTGAATGGAGATGGGAAGGAGCATTAAAAAGAGTCAAGATACGCACAAGCACAAGTCAAGATTCTGTATGGATGTGTATTTACTTGGACACTTACTTCATATTGGGCTGGAGTGAGATGAAACAATATTATGTGGTTTCAGAATTAAAAATGAAATTAAAATGTATGGAATTAAGAGATTTCCTTATTTAATCACCTTTCCCCACAGAATCTCGAGAGACTTACTAAAAACATTCCTTGTCACCTAGATGTCCCTCATGGACCTCAAGATCGATGGCATCTCTATTAAAGGGACCAGCTTCCTATAGCGAGTCAAAATGGAACTCCCTAACCATCAGCTCATCTAACGGGCCTGGACCTACAGTCTTCGTTTGAGTGGGAAGGAAGAAATCCGTGCTACTGCTTCTATTGCGAAAGTCAGCAGGGTTTTCCTCTTATTTCTACAACTTTTGTAACCCCCAGAATAGAGATTACTTTGACTACTTTAATTAATGGCCTACAGTACTCGGACAAAATGGATTTTGAAATTATTCTCAAGCAAAACCTTTGTCATTGTCACCCTCCTTCCTTAACTTCCTCCTTCCCTCTCTGTGTTCCTCCTTCTTTTTCCCTCCCTCCTTCCTTCCTTCCTTCCTTCCT